>CAUYPK010031416.1:0-44028 GCA_963574355.1 Loris lydekkerianus
ACCTTTTCATGCTAAAAACCTTCAACAAACCAGGCATAACAGGAACATATCTTAACATCATAAAACCCATACATGACAAACACACAGTCAACATCATACTGAATGGGGAAAAGTTGAAAGCCTTCCTACTAAGAACTGGAAGAAGACAAGGGTGCCCACTATCACCACTTTTACTCAATGTAGAGCTAGAAATCCTAGCGGTAGCAATAAGGCCAGAGAAAGAAATAAGGAATATCCAAATCAAGAAGGAGGAGGTCAAAATATCATTTTTTCCTGACAATATGATCTTTTATTTAGAAAACCGTAAAGACTCTACTAATTGACAAATAAATTCAACAAGTCCTAGGATATAAAATCAATGTTCACAAATCAGTAATACTACTATACACTAATAACAATCAAGCTGAGAGTCATATCAAAGACTGTATACCATTTACAATAGGCACAAGAAAGAATACCTAGGAATACACATACCCAAAGTGGTGAAAGATCTCTGTAAAAAGAACTACAAAACACCAAAGAAAGAAATCATGGAGGGTAAAAACAAATGGAAAAGCATATAATGCTCGAGGACCTACAGAATCAACATACTATCCACAGTGATTTACAGGGTCTATGAAGTTCTCATCAAAATATCAACTTCCTTCTCACAGTTCTAAAAAACATATTACTATGGTTCATTTGGAATAAGCAAAGAGCCCCCAAACAAAATCAATCCTAAACAAAAAGAACAAATCTAGAGGCATCACATTGCCAGACTTCAAACTACACTACAAGTCTGTAAAGACAGCATGGCACTGGCACAAAAATAGAGACAGAGACCAATAGAACAGAACAGACATCCAAGATATAAAACTACCCACATAGAGTCAACTGATTTTTGACAGGACAGATAGTAATATTCCCTGGGTAAAAAAACCCTATTCACCTGATATATAGTACTGGGATAATTATATAGCCATATGCACAAGAATGAAAAGGATCTTTACTTCTCACCACACACAAAAATTAATTCAAGATGGATAACAAACCTAAATATCAACTATTCAATAATCATATTAAATATAAATTGTCTAAACACCCTAATTAAAAGACAGAGATTGTTAGATTAGACTAAAAAATGACCCAACTACATTACTGTACAGATTAAAAGTAAAAGGATATACAATTATATTCATGCTAATACTAATCAAAAAGAAGCAGAGATGGCAAGATAAATATCAAAAAGCTAATATGATATAAAAGCAAAGATGATATAAAAGTCAATTTATCAACATATGAACAATTCAAACATTCATGTATTTAATGGAGACTACAAATATATGAAACTAATAAATATTAAATATTTATGGGATACTTCAACTGTTTTGAAACCATATACATATAATTATTTTACAAATGTTTAGAAAAATAATTTTAAGTTTATAATATTAAACTTAGTACTGCACATGGATCAAAGAAGAAATAAAAAGTGATACCCAAATTCATTTTGAAATGAATGAAAAAAAGAACACATTATATTTGTGGGCTACACAAAGCCAGTAGGGGGCAATTTGTGCACTAGATGCTTATATTAGAAAAGGAGAAAGATCTCCAAGCAATCATCTCAGTTACCACTTTAAGGGAAAAATTAAATTCAAAGTTTGCAGAAGAAAGGAAATGATAAATATAATAGTGGAAATCAGGCAATGAAAAATTCTGTTCTGAGGGGCCAGGCACAGTGGCTCATGCCTGTGATCCCAGCCCCCTGCAAGACTGGAGGCAGGTGGGTCCCTTCAGCTCGGGAACTAAAGAGAGATCCTGTCTCTAAAACCTAGCTGGACACTGAAGCAGGCACCTATAGTCCCAGCTACTCAGGAGGCTGAGGCAAAAGGATCTCACTTAAGCCCAAGAGTTTGAGGTTGCTGTGAGCTATGATTACTCCATGGCACTCTACCGAGGGTGATATATGAGAATCTATCTCAAAAAGAATAAAAAATAAAAATATAAAAAAGATAGAGAAGAAAAATTGCTAATATTATGAAGGAAAAGATGTCATAACTAAAGAGTTGAGCAACTCAACTCTATGCTACGGTATTTGGTAAAGACCTCAATTCCACATAAACTCTTTGAGAAAATTATAAAGGAAGCTAGCATTACTCTAATACCAAAACCAAGCAAAGATCTTACAAAAAGAAATTGGCAGACACTTATGCCTTATGGATATAGATGTAAAACTTCTTAATGAAATTTTATGAAATTAACTATTATATAAAAATAATTAATTTCATGATAAAATCAGGAATTTTATAAAAATTGATAAAGCATTCCAAAATCAATCAATATGATATATTCCCTTAAAAGCTTAAAAAAGGAAACACATATGATCTTGTCAGTATATGCCTAAAAACATTCAACAAGATCCAAAATCCATGCCTATGAAAAATCTTCTTCAAGAAAACCATGACAAAGTAGTATCCCTAAACTGATGAACCTTTAAATCCACAGCTAATATCATTGCTAATGGTACAAGATTTCATACTTCTTTTCTAAGGTCACGAACAAGGAAAAGATGCACATATACAGTTTCTTATAAATCTACTTTTCCATTTCTAGCAATTAAAATCAATTTAAGTTTTTTTTTTTTTTTTTTTTTTTTGCAGATTTTGGCTGGGGTCAGGTTTGAACCCTCCACCTCCCGTATAGGGGGCCAGCACCCTACTCCTTTGAGCCACAGCACTGCCTAGAAGTCATTTTTGTAAAAGAAAACTAGTGTAAACTATTATAATTGAGGTTAAGAATTCCCCCAAACACCAAAAACCAAGTATGTTTAAGAACTTAATCACAGAAGCTAACACAAAGGGAGCTTAGGAGAGCAAAAGCAGATGAAGCAAGTCTAACAGTTATTACATGATCTCAGTGCTTCTCCATCATTGATAGGAAGCTGATAATAGAAAGCATCCTTCTGCTTTCCCATTTCTGCTGTTCCTGTCCTGTTGTCACAGACCATGGCACCAATACTCCATCTTACTTAACAGCCAAAATACAACAATTTAATATGTCCTCCCTGAAGTCACAGAGGCTTTCCTTATCAGAAATGACACCACTATCCATCCAGTTAGCTGCTCATCTAAAATTAGGGTAGTTATCCTTGCATTTTTTTTTTTTTGTCATGTCTGATACTTTATGCAACAATAAGTACTGTCTCCTCTACTAGAAACAGTGATTCCGAATTCTATTACTTCTCACATCTCCAGTGTCACCCTAATCCTAGGTGTTAGCATCTCTTGCCTGGACTACTGCAACTGTCTTTTCTGTGGATTTTCCTGTGACAGGTTCTTGCCCTGTAATGACCCTTTTTAGGAGCAAGCAAGAGTGATTTCTAAATTGCAAATTGGATCATATCATGTGCCTGCTTAAAACCAATCAATGCTTTCAAATCCATCAGAATGAACTTCAGATTCCTTCCCAGGGGCCTCGAGGTTGTACAAGATTCAGATCTGTTCCCGTTCCTTTGGACTTAGTCTTTCTCTTCTCTTTCTCCTTGTCTGTACACAGGCTTGCTTTCTGTCTTATTAACACATATGCTTTTTCCCATCTCATAGCCTTTGCATTGTGTGTCCCAGTCTGTTGGGGAAGTTCTTCTCCACATCCTTATGTCACTAACTTTTGATCTTACCTAAGGATTTCTTCTATGGGTCCTTTCTTGAAAATCCTAATGAAAGCAGAATCTCCCACTGCCACTATCACTCTGTCATATTTTGTTCTCTTATATTTAGTGTCTGCTTCCCTTTTTTTAATAGTACCTAAAGGGCAGAGTCTCAATGTCTGGTGTTCAGCAGAGTGTCCTCAGCACCTATGACATTGGTGATTGGCAAACCCTCACTGAAATGTGTTCACTGAGTGATCAAGTAACTTAGGAACTCAGGAAAGTGCAAGAACTGTATGAGATGTAAAAGTAAGTTATGTTCTTTGTAAACAACAGCCAGAGAGAAGAAAAGGAAATTTCAAGTCATTAGGCCCTTTATTCTTAAATTAAGATCATAGTAAATTTACAAAGTTCCTAACATGTAAGGTGCTCACTGTCTCACGATCGCCCTCATTCTTCTTGATAGAGTCTAAGTCTATGGTTATGAAGTCATGATTCTCCATAAGAAGATCAATTATATGTGTGTCTATTTTACTGTTCGTCACTTTTGCATCCTTTATCTATTTGGGGAGAAATATACGAGAGGCAAAATAAAGTGTTTTGAATCTTTTATTGAGTGTTTCTTGCTTTTTGACTTGATGGACAGTATTGTGTGATGGTTTAATCTGCATGAGATCAGAGTTGGCCCCTCTCAAGGGCCTTGCATCTCAGTATCACCTTGAGAATAAGGATCAGTGGAAAGTTATCAAGACACATCAGATAGATTTGTATCTTCTATTCTCTTCCTTTTCACATATTTTTATGTCTTCATATTTTATGCACACAGAAGGGTCATTAAGTGAAGCTTCTACTTTATAACTTGAAAAGTAAAGAAGCCAAAACATCATTAATGTGAGATGTCTTTGTTCTCAGTTTATGTAAGTGACAGAGTACACTGGCATGAAGGTGAGTAATATCCTCTCCTCCTCCCTTTCAACACTTTGGCAGCTAATGAAATGAGGTCATAAGTAAGTTAGAAAAAAGCCAAATCTCTGATAAAGAACACTGAAGTATAATCTCACGTATAAATCTACAATGTGATGCAAATTTGCTAAGAGAAATTCTAAATAATTGCGTTATGTCTCCTTTTAGGAGAATATTATTTCAAAGGGATGGGTGATTAGTACAGATAGCATTTCTCAACATACGAGATAACACATAATGACTATGGTGTCAAGTTCACAGCTCGAATTAAACTGCTCTACGTTTACTGTACCACATGTCTCTTAACCTCAACACTATTGGACAAAATATCCCTACACAGAGAAGGCATTTCTGACCACCTTGTATAAATTAGACCCTCTTCCTTCATTATCACTTTGCACTGCTCTTTTTCTTTTCCATCTCACTTATCACTGTTCACCATTATATCACGCATACTTCGGTTTTCTGTTGTCTGTCTCACCCACCAAAATGCCCTTTTAGACAGTGATTGATTTATTCACAACTCTATTCCCAGTGCCAAGAATCATGTCCATGAACTAATAGATCATGCATATAAATATTTGTTGAGTGGGAAAATTAATTTCCAATGAGTGGGACTCAAACCTCTAACAAAAAAGGACATTTGACCTTCTTTTATGTGGTCATTTCTTTATTTCCAAAAATAGGAGTGTCCTGTTTAAAATTATTAAACAGCTCTGTTCTCTAAGTACTACTGATAAAAATGATTCAAGGTCAGTTACTTCAATATCCAAGTTGATTATTTTTTAGAATAATTCCTCAGACATAATGCTCAAAAGTTATTAAAGAAATGAACTAGGTAGTGGGCACTTGTAGTCCCAGCTATTCAGGAGGCTGAAGCATGAGGATCGCTTGAGCCCTGGGAGTTTGAGGCTGTTATGAGCTATGATGGTGCCACTGCATTCAGCACAGGTAGTTGAGCAAGACGATGTCTCAAAAACAAAAACAAAAAATCAGCCAATACAGTTACTTATCAAAACACTTTCAGTCAGTTTGTATTGAGGAGATCCACACAAATTTGTATATTTAAATGGACACCTCTTATTTAGGTCAATAATTCATAAAGATTGTTTTTCAAAGACCAAAGTAGAACCCCCAAATTACTGATTTTCTAGGCTAACAGCAGCAATGAAAGTTTCTGATGTGTAGATCCCCATCTTCCCATTTAATGGGGCAGAGACTGGGGATATTAGGATTTAACCATTGCTCTTCCCTCGGCACTTTCCAAGGGGAAGTGGATGACTTTCCATGTGCCCGTGTATCTGGCTCCGGGGACTGCCAATCAGGCAAGTTCTGGTTCCTCATTCCATTTCCCTTTTAAAGTAATCTCAGGATCTATTTATGAAACAGAAGATTCCTCTTCCTCAATCTTAATCTTACTGCCTAGCCCATGTAACCTGCAGGCACCATGATGAAAGTTGAAAAAACCCTTGGGACACCTTCAAAGGGATAGCTGTTTAGGTGAAAAAATCGATTAACTTATAACTTCAATAACTGAGCATCACATTTGCTGCTCTCTTGGTTTCCAATTATTTGCCTACAACAAAGGCAAATAAAAAGCAGTAGAGTTCTTCACTTACATATAACCTAAATGAATTTCTGATATGTGTGATTATGATACATAAGAGTTTATATGTATAATCTTAGAGAAATTGTTAAAAATGAATCATAGTGCTAAAAAAAAAAAACACCAATCTTATGTACTTATTATGTAAATACATTTTATCAATGTTTATTGTTGGAAAAAGCATCTTATTATTATTGAATTTTGTACATTCAGGTATTAAACAAACATAGATAAATTATGAAATAAGTGAGAAAATAGCCCTTAACATCTTAACAACCACATTTATGTAAATTTTTTATTTATAATAATTATCAAAAATGCTACAAATATAACTGTTACTTTGATTAATTTATACTAGATAATTGTAATATTGTCTCTATCTAGAAGAAAAAATTAAATTTTGTAATTTTATAAGAGAAAATTAAAAATATCGAGATTAATTTTTTAGAGAAATATGATAAAATGATATGATTAATAATGCTTTCTTTTTTTTCTTATTTATTTCATTTTATTTATTTCTTTTTTTATTAAATCATTGCTGTGTACATTGATATGATCATGGGGCATCATACACTAGCTTCATAAATAATGCTTTCAAGCATAAAATATACACCATGTTAGAATATTTTGTGAGAATAATAAAAAAAGTCTAAGTTCTAGATAAAGAAATGATGTAACATTTCCAACTGTTAATGAAGTTTGTCTTTATAGTTTTAAATAGATGATATTGAGTATCAAATTGCACTAATATTCAAATTCCAAAGAATGCATGTAAAAGAAGGATATAGTAGCTTTATTTTAAGATGTCAATATTTGAACTTTTCTGGAAATTATACTAATACTTGAGATTCTTCTGCGCTTATGGAGAATGACCCGACCCATCTCTCCCTCTGGGACATACTTTAGCTTTGTAATAAATGCTGTTTGTGTGAGATTGCTTTGTATTTGTGATCACTTGTGATCACTCTATCACTGCTTGAATGATAGCACAGTACTCATTCTTGACACTAGGAGCCAAGGACCAGGAAATATTTGGTGCCCAAACTCAGGAGTGGGAACAGGAATGTGGAGGAGAGTCCTTCCAACTCCAGGAAGCAGCTCAAGGGAGTGGTGTGTGGCCACTGTGTGGCCTGCATGGAGCAGTTTTGTGGCACATCTTTATGGTGCCCTGCTTCCCGGTCTTCCATCCCCTGAGTTTTCAGAACCTCTGTTTCCCTCTTTGTCTCCATCGTCAGAATGGAGGATGAATTACCAGCCCCTGTGTTTTCTACATCTTCTCTGGTGGGAGATCATCCAAACCTGGTACCTCCCAGTCTCCCTACCCCACACAGGGGAAAGCTGTACTCTGTATGTTGCAACACTTTTTTGCTGTGTTGTATCTTTTCTCCTCCAGAGTTTTGTGCTTTATCAGTTTCACCAGCCCTGGCTTTGCAAAATTTGGTCCTATTACCTTGTTGACTTTCTTAGAGGGAAGATAGAAATCTTATATTATCAGTTTTCTGCCAGGATTAGGGAAGGGTTCATGACTAAATAAATTCTCTTCAGAAAAGGACTCTCTCCTAGGATATCTCCCCAACAACTGGAATAAATTTACATTAGAAGGTCTTGAAAGAAAGCCTATTTTATTTTGTAATACTGGATGGCTGGCAAATGGCTCTCTAAAGTAGAATACCATATGGAAGCTAGCTTTGTTTTATAGAAGGAAAGGAAAATGGGGGAAGGTCCCATATATTCAAGCTTTTATGGCCCTTTATCAGGATTCCGACTTGAGGGATGAGTGCAGGATGTGCCTAGCCCATGTAACCTGAAGGCACCAAGAGGCTGTGCCAGACATCCCAGATCACCCTATTTTAGTAGTCCCACAGAAAGCTCGCTCTCCATCCTGGGGCCTGCTAAAGGCTGCCCCTTCCAAAGGGGGATTCCAACAACTTTTTGTTATAGTATTTTAACCACCTTTTGCCAACTAGTGAATTTGTGATGCCATCTCTTGGCTGGAATTTGGAGGTAATAAAAATATTAGATCTGTGTTTGTGTGATTTTTGTTAAGTAGTACAAATTTATGGTCTTTCTCATTTGGTGAAAACAGCTAAACATTCTGGGTTGTCTGTGAAGTTGCCCATGTGTTTAACTTGAAGGGCTTCATTAAAGTGAACATCAGATTTGCATAGGCTATAAAAGATGATTAACAGAAAATAACTTAAGATAATAATTAAGATCTAAGTAAACAGCTAAAATAATAAACTGGAAAAAATATAACTTAAACAGACAACTCAAAATTTCCCATTTCTTAGGTTTTTGCTAAAATTTGAGGTTACAAAAAGCAGGAATTCTGGTCAATACATGTGATTCTATATATGGGATGCACCAAGAAATGTGCTGTGAAAAAGACATGAAGTGTACTCTTACTGAAAAAACATATGCTGTATGTAATTTTGTCTAATTCAGAGGTTATTCTGAGGTTGATTTAAAGTATAGATTTAGAGGAAAACGGCAAGATAAAGGTAACTAGTAAGGTGGAAAAAGAGATATAGAAAGGCTATGAGTATGAAGACATATTTTTGGTAAGAAAGGTTAAAGAGAAAGGTTAATATTGTATAGGAAAGGATCATACATGAGAAATTTTTTTTCTAAAATAAGAGATAGTTTAAGACAAAGAAATTTGGGGACAGTGAAACCCCATCTCTAAAAATAGTTGGGGGGTTGTGGCAGCCTCCCAGCTGCTTGGGAGGCTGAGGCAGAGAATCACTTGAGCACAATAGTTGGAGGTTGCTGTGAGCTACGATGCTAGAGCACTCTACTGAGGGTGACAAAGTGGGACAAAAATACAAAAATACAAAGTCCAAGCATGCCACAGATGGTCAGTGTATGTTCTGATAGTTTTTATGAAAGAGAATTTATGAAGAAATTTGGCTATAATTAAAAGAGAAATATATGATCAGAAAAATATATAAAAACCTCAGAACTCAAATAGTCAATTTGAGATAAAATGGAAAATTCATTGATTTCCCCTTGCCCCTGCCAGTCATAGCTGCCAATATTCTTAGGGAATGGGGCCAACCCTTGGCTAGTGTGTGAAACTTTTCTAAATGTTACTGAGGGATATCATACCTCACTCTGGTCTTCCCCCAAGCCTTCAGAGTGATAATGGCCCAGTTTTTACATTTAAAATAACACAGAGACTAACTACTGCCTTAGGAGTAGACTACAATTTGTGTATCTCTTGGCAACCATAGGCATGTGGCAAACTTGAGAAAGCCAACCAACCTCTAAAAAGAACTTTAGTCAAACTATTCCAGGAGATCAAGGCTGTCCATGTTCAAAATTTCCACATTGGCTTAATGTGAGTCAATATCTTTCCCAAAAGGACTGACTCTAAGGTTCAGTCCTTATGAGAGCATTGCAGCCAGTCCTTCTAAGTACAGATCATTAGGGAATGTGCTGAAGCTAGTTATCTCCTTAAAGAAAGTATAGATCTTGTTAAATCCCAGAAAGCTTTATTGGACTAGGGATAGCAGGTCATACTCAGTCCTCAAGAGAAGAGATCATCCCTTCTATTCCACTGGAAGACTATCGTTAAATGACTGGAAAGAAAGAGTTATGATAACTCAGAGTCACTCTGGGTGGGTCCTTTCCCTACCTCTGTAAGAGTCAAGTTGAAAGGTGAACACACTTCTCTAGGATCAAACCAATGGATAGAAATCCACATCCAGAGGACAGTAGAGGAGTCACTTCTGAGTGTAATCCCATGGAAGGGTTGAGAGTCCTCTTCAAGAAAGTGAAGTAATCAGGTCTCATGGACTAAACCACTAAATAATCCTTGAATGTGTTTTCTGTTTTTCCTTATACTGCCCTTTGCTGGAATTATAATCATTTTAGATATAGTATGTCATACAGGTACAGTCCCATCCTTGCCTTTTGTTTAAATACCCATGACTGTCACTATGATCACTGTGCCCTTCATCACGATTGTATTAACAACTCTTCCCCTATTCTTCCCCATCCCATGAGGAACTAATGTTTTGCTCTCTTAGGAACATGCTCAGACAGGAATCTCTCCATGCCAGTTTTCAGGAGTGTCTCTCAATAGTTCCCTGCAATTCATTGCTGAAATCCCATGAAGTTAACCTCATGAAGAACTTTAAACCTGCTATAAACCTCACCTACAATGAGAGTGAAATCCCTGCAGTTCTCTTATGCAACACTTCCTTTGAAGGAGGGTTCAATCCTGGTCATTTCTGGATGCAACGCCATGTTTGTAACTGTTTCTAGACAATATACTATGTGACACATGCCCTTTGGTAAAGCTGATACCTACCAACTTACCTTCTATTTGGACTCTTTATATGATTTACAAATTTAGAACACTGTGGAATGGTTTCTGCAACCGCATTATCAAGAGCTGGGTCTGGAGTAAAGGAATCATACCAGGACACACACAGGCAAATGAGAGGGAATTAGTATAGCTACCTCCTATCCCTTCAGTGAAAACTTAATCTTTACATACAGGAAAAGAGAGGCTAACTAACTGTAGTGAATTATGGAACTTCCCCCGTTCCCTCCTGCCCCACATTGCACATTTCCTGGGAAGCTCACAATCTTCCCTTATATTACCATGTCAGTAGCCTGGGTTAATGTGTCCAAAACAGACCCTGCCTTGCGATATGGGAGTTTTTTAATTTGTAAGAAATAAGCCCTAGTGTAGGAACTAACAGCAGTCAAGAATTAATTGACTGGTTATATATTTATAACTGCATTCTGGGGATGACCTACTCTGCCCTAGAGATGAACTGATCATATATGTCCCCACTTCCCATATGGAGGTTCATTTGTACAGGCATCTCAAATACTACTTGGGCAACTGGTTGTATTAAACCTGGATAGATGAATACCATTTGCAAGATAGGGATATTCTAGTTCCTACATGCAGGTAATAATTAGATGACTTCTGCCACTTAACACCATTAGCAAAAATGGGCAGGTATGGCTTGAATAGCAACAGGGACCCTGCCAGATGCATCTACTTTGACTTCATTTACTAATATTTTTGTCTTGAAGGCACAACTCACCAACCTGTCCCAAACAGTCCAGTAGATAGCAATAATACCTAGTCAATTCATTAAAACAGTGCAACAGTCCTTAGATCTTCTATCAGATATTGTCCTTGATAACCACCTAGCTTTGAACTCCATCCTACCAGGAAAAAAGAAGCATCTCTGCAGTTAAGGGTGCTACCTATTGCACATCCGTAAATTCTTCAGGGGAAATTGAAATAAGGACTCAGGCAATCTTACATAAAGCCACCTGGATAAATAAAAATTCATCCCAAATTTTGGCAGCAATTTGGGACAAGATAAAAGGCTACCTTCCTTCTCTCTCTTGTTTACTTCCTTCTGTGGGACCCTTAACTATACTAATTCTTTTAATATTTGGAGCATGTCTTTTTAAGTTTGTGTCTTCTACACCCTGACACTTCCATATGAAGTTTATATTAGCTGAGGATTCCATCCTGTTCCTGGAGAAGAACCCATTAGATCCATTCTTCTACCCCATAAGCCCTTGGAACTTACTGTATACACCTTCCATTTGCAACATTCATAGAGGGAACATGGAGCTTAAGGAATGCTGCAATCCTGTTCAGCTTAAAGCAGCTATAGAGGATGAATCTTCTAATCCCCAAATATTTTTCAGGCTCTACATCTCTCATGGGGGAATGTTAGGTAGGAAAGAAGGAAAATTGGTGGCAAGTCAGGTAGAGGAAGTAGCTGAGGGTGGATAGTGGGAATCAATTAAATGCAGAAAAGAAACCATAATATCTGAGGCTTTTCCCTGGTCAGAGAATGCCTAGTAGGAAACTCCTACTAACCTTAACAGACTTAGAGCTCATTACTACCTAATTAACATTATGATTTTGACCCTCCCCCAAGAAGGTTTGTTATGAAGGCTTCTGGAAAAATGCATGCATGGAGAGGAAAGTGCTGTTAACCCCAATCTGTTATGTAACCCCAATCCTTCAGTCACCATTTAAATGGGCAAACAAGTGCCATCCAGGAAAGAGGCAGGACAAACTAGTGAGCATATAAGAGACTGTGTGTATTAAGACTTTGGTGTCTTCCCTACTTATGGAGAGTGAGCCATCTCTCCCACTTAGACAAACTTTTGCTTTGTAATAAAAGCCATGTGAGAGAGATTGTCTTGTATTTGTGATCATCAACTAGACTCAGTACCAGTACTTGTACTCATTCCTGACACTGGGAACATTGAGGCATATTTAATACAGCCAGCCAATTACTGAGGCTCTAGACCATTTTGAAGTTTACCTGATGGGGAAAGTAAATAATTTATAGGGAAACCCATGCTTAAAACTGTTCACTTCTCTTTGCTAAACTAGCTGAGTCATTCTTGATGAGAAAGGATGTGATTCTCTTCAGTTAATCTGTATAGCTGTGTAACATTGTTATATGTAAATATTTAATAAAACAAAATAACCATGAATTAATTGTTGGCTGTAATTTTCAATGACCTCTTATTTAAAACATGAACATTCCATTTCCTTGCATACTTATTTGTGTGTTAATGTTCCCCCTCTTTGATTTATATAGCAAAACCCTTTAGACAGTTGCCCAATAAGTGGAGTTGACTCAGGACTGAGAAGTTACAATAAGATGATCTATCTTAAAGTCTCAGAATGAATAAAAAATGGGTAATCAAAGGAATCTGGTGATAACAGATATTTAGATGTCTTGTGATGTCTATGGTGATGTGGAGAAGGAGTAGGAAAAAACTTACCATGAATTTTGAGGCACTGAAGCAGAATTTTAGTCTTTAGGAGCACTTGGAAGCTCACATGTAAAAATAAATAAATCCTACCCAGGAAGCAGGGCAACAACTCAGAGATGAGCAGTCAGGAGGGTGACACAGCTAAATTTTCATGAAAAGTCAAAATAAGCCCAGTATTAAGTCTGATTCTCATAAGTTAGGTTACATGAGGAATTATATCTTATTCACTCCTTGTCACTTTTGCGTCAAATGAGAGGCTTGGCACATTCTGGGCACTCAATAAATATTTATTGACTAAACGAAATGAATGAATGAAATGATCCTAGCTAGATAGTCAGAAGGATACAGGGTCAAAAGCAAAGTTAACTATGATACTTGACTATCTTTGGGCAGCCAGGTGTTTAAATGACATTAATAGCTTTCATGAGGTCAATAAACATAGTGTGGAAAATTATTCCTTAATTTCTGCAATTTACTACCAAGAATCAAGTCATCCAATTACCTTCAAAGTGGCCTCAGGCTTCACTATAATTCTAGAAGTACACTTCACAAAAAGCTTCCAAAGCTAACACAAGCAACCAAGCCAGGATTTCTTCTTCGATGGAGTATTCTAACTACTGCATGCACATCAAAAAGTATCTGATTTGCGGCAGTGAAATTCATCCTATTGTGTTATGTCAAATTCCTTACATTTTCAAAATTATAGCAACTGTCAATTGTCATGTATTTACTTGAGTGTTTATTGATGGAATTTATTTTATTGATGATGTCATCTATATTTTGAAATCATAAAATCCATAGATGCTTCCCTAGTTTTGGCAGCTATCTAGAAAACATGAGATGATCTGTGTAGTCGTGAACTACAATCTGCAGTAAATTTAGGTTTTGTTGTCACAACACAAGCTGCTCAGCATGTGTTTGCCCATCTAAATCTTAAGGGTCCAGGACCTTATTCGCGAGGCACTCCTTGATATTCTGATCGAACTTTTTTGTTTAACTAGTTATACATACATAAAATCCATGGTAGTTATGGCTTCTGAGAAAATAATATCTTAGTGTCCATGTGCTGTAATAGTCACAATAAATAGGACATATTTAATAATAAAGTTGTGGTTTCTATCATTCTAAGTAAGAATTTATTCCTCTACCTAAATGTTTAAAGACCAGGATATTGAATAATTCTCTTTGGTTTATTAAAATTATTCCTACATTGAAAATTACCATGTGATTATGTATTCACTCAACAAATTTGTGTTAAGTGTCTACTAAGTGGTAGGCACGTAGTGGCATAATATAGCAGAGGAGAAACAGTGAACATATTATCCCGGATGGTGTATTTTCAATAATGTTTAAGATCTGTTGAATGTTACGGATGTTCAGGACAAGATGAAAAAAATTCTGGAGGAAACACAATGCAAAAAAAAACCCCAAATCCTCAGACTTTATCATATGTTTTATGGCACTGATATTTTACAAGGCATGTATACATAACAATCAAAGCTTTTTAAAACTTTCTTTTTTGGGCTTAGCGCCTGTGGCTCAAGCGGCTAAGGTGCCAGCCACATATACCTGAGTTGGTGGGTTCAAATCCAGCCTGGGCCCGCCAAACAACAATGATGACTGCAACCAAAAAATAGCCAGGCGTTGTGGTGGGCACCTGTGGTCCCAGCTACTTGGGAGGCGGAGATAGGAGACCAGGAGTTGGAGGTTGCTGTGAGCTGTAATGCTACGGCACTCTACCCGGGGGGTGACAGCTTGAAGCTGTCTCAAAATAGAAAAAAAAAAAAAAGTTTTTTTTTTTTATTATTATTAAATCATAGCTGTGTACATTAATGTGATCATGGGGCACCATACACTAGTTTCATAGACCGTCTGACACATTTTCATCATGCTGGTTAACATAGCCTTCCTGGCACTTTCTTAGTTATTGTGCTAAGACATTTACATTCCACATTTACTAAGTTTCACATATACCCTTGTAAGATGCACCTCTCCCAGTCTTCTCTTAGACATGCTTCTCCTTGAGTTAGAATCTGGGTGGTAGTTTTCAAGAGGTTTTCCTACATTCCTACTCAAAAGTAAGTACCATAAATCCTGGAATAACTTTTTATAATGTGGTGTGCTAGCTGAGGCATAGCCATAGTATCTTCTGCTATCAGCGCTTTAATCAAGTTTTCTTTCTACATTATATGTCCATTAACAAATTCAGAATCCCCTGGAACAGAAATCATTCAAATAACTCAAAGGCAGTTTATGGGCAGGTATATTTTGTGTAATAAATGTATAGTGCCATGACTGTAGTACAAACCAATAAAATCTTGAATAAACAAATAGTTTACCACTTAAAGGAAGCTTTCAGTGAATCCTCTTGCAAAGATAAAAATCACTGACATTTAATCATATGTGTAAACATGGGTTTTCTTATATTAGGTTTGCTTAATATGATTTGTCCTCACAACTCACAAGTACTTCAAACTTTTAAATCTGAATTTACTGCTACTTTTATAAAACAAAGCACCATGATGCCTGTGGAAGAACACTGGCCAGGAGTTAGGTTTGTAGATTTGTGTGAACTGGAGAATGTCTTTTATTTCTCTGGCCTTGGTCTAAATAAATTATATTAGATGAATGCTCAGTTCTTTCCAATTCTAACTTTCGATGCTATGTCATGAAGCAGAGGCCGTTTCCTTTACGTTAGGTGCTTGTGCTCAGGACCTACAGAACAGAAATACAGCAGAGTAAAAGTAATCATCTGGTGCTTCTCTCCTTGATGTGAGATAAGCTATTCTTAGAGCACGTTTTTCATCTCTATCTTATGCATAATTCTAAATAGATAATTTGGGAGCTGTACAGTTCTACCTAGATTGCAAGTGTGTGACCAATATTCTGGTCTGCTCTCCTGAGGACTCTACAATAAACCTAACTCAGTTTATTTTCCCTTATATTATTAAAATGGTTTGTAAGACCAAAGTTTAACCTGAAAGGTGACTATATTCTCTTTCCAACAGAAAGAAATATTTTATTCTAATCGGTGTGACATTCATCACGTTTGGGATTCTATTGATTTTTAAATCATTATCATTGAACAATAATAATTCAACAGAAGACAGAGTCTGAACTAAAAATCTGAAAGATCATAGGTGCATTGGGGATGTCACAGCGCTCACTTTGATATAGAAGTATAGCCACTGACAATTCTAGGAACATTTATATGAGAGTTTCTCAAGACTTCTCAGAAGACTGACTGCATGCAAAGCTATTGCAAAAAGCAACTTGACAATGCTTGGATGATCACCTGACTTGTATCAAGGGGAGGTAGAATCATATTAGAGGATGTAGTGCTAGAATCATGTTATGTTACTGAAAGAAATCATATAATCTTTTCACCCTACTCCAGTATCGCAGATAATCATCATTTTTCTCCAAATAGTTAGGCATGTAAGATTTGATAGTTGACATTAAGGGCCGTTGTTTACATTCTACCTTTGCCACACTGACAGTGAGTGCTGCACCCATAATTCCCACCATGCTCTCGCTACTTGAAAATGTCTTCTGTCTCCATATCCTTTTCAAATAACCAACTTATCATACTCCTCTGCCCTCACTTTCAAATACAATGTAATCGTACAATCTTCTTCTCCCCCTTCCTTCCCATTCAGGAGGAGTGAAGCCACAGCACGTGTGGAGCCTTACTGGTCTTGCCTAGAACCCGCCTGCCTCTTCAAAATGCAAACTCTTAATCCAGAGGAAGGATGTCCTTTCTGTCATCCCAACCCTCACTCAGCATCTGGCATGTGGCAAGCACTCAACCAATGTTTGTGAATCTCTTTATTCTATTAATGAGAAAACTGAGGCCCACAGAGAAGCCAAACAGCTTCTCGAAAGCCATCTGATTGCAGAGAACGGCGGGGGCCCCTCTATAAAGTCTATCAACCCTTCCACAGAAGCACAGCACATCAGCCACTAGGATGTACACACCATTCTTTCGATTATTTCTTTGTCTTCTCTCTGCTCTAAACAACATTCTGAACAGACTTGCTCCTTGAACTCCTGCAAACCTGAACTTGCTCTCATCTGTGAAGGTACCACCTTTGCCCCTGCTCCAGCTCTGCTTGTTCAGCACATTTGGGAATGTTGCCCATACTCTCAGAGCCAAGGAATCTCCTCAATCTAATTGCCCGACTGTAGCTGCCTGATGGTCATTAGCTATATAATCCCAAAGCAGCCAGAAAGCAAAATTTCACTTACCACCTATTTTATCTTTATTGATACACAGTGTGATTATACCTCTGAAGAGTTAATGCCCCAGAAATATTAGGTATGTTCATATGAGATCCATGGGCCATTTCAGATGATAAAAAAAAAGTACCATGTTATGGAATTTGAACCAGTCCGTTAACTTTGCGTTGCATAAAACTATCAGGTTAGGATTTTTAATTGAACGGGCTTGAACTTTCTTAGTGGCTATTTCTTCCTTTCTATATTAAAATCTCACCCTTATTGCCGCTGGGTATACAAACAAGCATGTACATATACAAACACTCCACTTAATTAAAACTGGAAAGCCTATTCACTTAATTAGTTAGTGTGAATAAAGCACCCATTGGAAAAGATGCTACCAACTTTTGCCACTTTAGAAAAGCAATTCAACAAATATTAGTGACTCTCTAACATGCTTTGGCTCTCTATAACTGTGTTCAGAAATGGGCCAAAATCACAAGCACACACACTTCAGATCTCTCAACAGGACTTGAGAACAAATTCATAGCATCAGAGAATCAGAAACCTCATGTCATTTGTAAAAAAAATTAAAACTGATCAAGAATGCCTTCTTATTCTTCTTTTAAAATTTTCTCTGTAGTTTAATAATAAAATTTCTTGGGTACTGAACATTAAACCTCCTTCTAAAATGCTTTACATGCACTGTCCTAAGCCAGCGCTTATGAAAGCGTCATAAGAGCTTCTGCAGGCTCTACACACTGGAGGAAACTGAAGCACACAGCATTCAGTAACTTAAAATGAAGCTTACACACTGTTGGTGGGACTGCAAATTACTACAATTTCTATGGAAAACAGTTTAGAGATATCTCAAACAACTAAAAGTAGACCTTCCACTTGACCCAATAATCCCACTAATTGGTATCTACCCAAAGAAAAGAAGTCATTTTATCAAAAAAAAATACATGTACAATTCACAATTGCAGAGTGTGAACTTATCCCACGCACCCATCAGATATGGAGTGATTAACCAAATTTGGTATATGAACACCATGAGTACAAGTCAGCCATAAAAAAGGATGAATTAATGCCTTTTGCTACAGTGTGGACAGAACTGAAGAACATTACCCTATGTAAGTACACATGTGCACAGAGGAAAATAAAAGTCATTGTAAATGAAGTGAGGTGGGAAGAGGAGGGGAGGGAAAAAACCTACCTAAGAGGTACAATGAACACTATTCAGATGAGGGGCACAATTAGAATCCTGCTTCAAGCATTATAAAAGCTATCCAGGTAACAAAAATATTTGTAGACCCTTAATATTTTGAAATGAAATAAAAAATAATGTGTAGCATGGGTAGTGACAGACGTGTTAATTAATTTGATTGTGGCAATCATTACCTAATATATATCAAATCATTAAATTTCACACCTTGAATACACTCAATCATTGTCAAGTATACATTTTAAGATAAGAACAAAAAATTATTTAAACTGTAAAGAGAAAGTTATTTGTGAAAACTGCATACATATATGAAATATATCATTGTTTGAAATTAAAGATCGATAATAATAGTTTTCTTTAGGCCGACAGATAGCAACCCATTTCTGTATTCTGTATTCATTGCAAAGAAAATTTTACAAAGATGACACTGTGCCTCTTAATTCCTCTTATTTTCCTCAGACACTGGAGAATATTTCACTGTATATTAGTATAACCAACATAACTTTTTTGCCTTGTCAAACATTATCATGACTTCCATCCACTCTGTCTATCATAGGAATCTGAGTCATTCCTACTTGTAAGCTGTTTACTTAGAACTCTGTTTTTGTTCACTTATTAAACTCCAGGCTATTGCTCATTTTTCTGCCCTATTTGGATTACTCTATTAATTCCAATCTTCGTCAAGGATTTTGTCAAAAATGTTAGGAGTAAAACTGAAAAAATTCTAATGGATAAGAATTAAGTGTTTACCATGAATGAACATTTCTAAGCATTGTTGGAAGTTTACATATTGAAATAACATAGTCATTCATATAGGTAAAAGCAGTGTAAGCAAACAGAAACCACAGCAAGTCCTTATGTAGTTGATTAATGTCTATTGATGAGAATTTGAATATGTTATTATCAAGAAAATGAAATAAAGCATTCAATCTTTGGAAATAGGCAAGTCATTACATTAATGTATAGCAGACTATAAAATATACACACATTATTAAATATTTGAAGTCAATTTTATTGTTAACAAAGTAATGCTATAAAACTGTCCCAACTGTCCTGGTAATACAAATATAGAAAATAACAGAAAAAAAAAAAAAAGGTAAAGAAATGATAAAAAAAACAAGATGAAGAGTAAAGGAAATCAAGTAAAGAAAGTAAGTGAAAAAATATAAGATAGGAATAGAAGAAAATGTAATGAATCAAAGAAAATAAGAGTGGAGAGTAGGTGTTAGCTTTAGGAAAATGCATATTCTGAGATATTCATTTCAACTATTTACAGTACCATTTCAGGTAGATTTAAACAAATGACAAATGTCTACTAAATAACCTTGAATATTGTAATATTCCAGATATAATAAGGTCAGGGAAATAGTGAACCTATCTTAATTTTCTTCTGTTTTAAAAATTTATATTAATGTACAAGCATAATTTAAGCATATACATAGTATTAATATGGTTTTCATTTATGTATTTTTAATTTTTAATTATTATGGGTGCATAATAGTTGCATGTATTTATAAGGGTGCATGTAAAATTTTGATACAGGCATAAAATGTAATAATCAAATCAGGTTAATTGGGGTATCCACCACCTCAACCATTTGTAATTTCTTTGTGTTTAGAGTATTCTAATTCCACTAATATTAGTCATTTTAAGACATGCCATAACTCTCATCATTTTGTTGTGCCATCATATATTCTTCATTCCATCAAACCTTTTTCCTTGTTATCTTAAATCACCTGAATATGAAGAAGATGGATTAAATTTTTAAGTGTATAAACAATAATAATAGCAATAAATATTAACAAACATTTTAAATATGTTAAAGTTAGTCTATGTTAATGCACAGTTTTTAATGTTTTGCATATGTAATGGATACCATACATGGCTCACTCAATATTCAACATCTTTCTATTATATGTTCCTGTATTACAGATGCTGAGAAATTAAAAATTATTTCAGATTTTCTTACAGCACGGATTCCAGATTTGATTTAGCTATCATCCATCATATGTTCTCATGCATTATCTGAATTTGGAATTGTGCAGAGTTGAAAGAGGTAGAAGGTGCAAGGCATCCCTTCTGTTGAAGTATGTCAGGAGCAATATGGAACAGTATTTAATGGCCGCTTGATTTGAAGACTTTTCCTTAGTCTTGGGAGCAGTTTCCTGATTGTGGTATAATTCCGAAGTAAGCATATTCCAGATTTTGAGACATGAAGCTGAATACTGCAGTGTATTTCTAGAGACTAAGAGTTGTTGACAAAATTTTGTTCTAAAATCTGCTCTTTCAATGATGTTTTAGCCATTAAATATAGTATATAATTTTTAGAGACATGGTCTGACTCTGCCACCCAGATTGAAGAGCAGTGGCACAGTCATAGCTCACTGTAACCTCAGACTCTCACTGCACCTAGCCCAGAACATCTTTCTATATTTTGATTTTCCATCTTTATATCTTCCTTAGTGAAATATCTCTTCAAATATTTTGCCTATTTTAAACTGGATCACTGTATTTCTTATTTTGTATTTTAGAGAATTCTTTACATACATATGTATGTATGTGCGTGTGTCCTGTATATATATGTGCGTGTGTACTATATATGTACGTATGTGCGTATGTCCTGTATATGTATGTATGTGCGTGTCCTGTATATGTACATATGTGTGTGTGTCCTGTGTATGTACATATGTGCATGTGTACTGTATATGTATGTATGTGTGTGTGCATTTTTTTTTTTCAAGACAGAGTCTTTGTTTCACAGGCTGAAGTGTAGTGGCATGATTACAGATCACAGCATCCTTGTACTCCTGGGAACTGGCACCCCCCTATATCACCATGCCTTGCTAAAACTTTTTTTGTAGAGGTGGGATCTCACTAGACTGGTCGCCAACTCCTGGCCTCAAGTGATCTTCTTGACATGGCCTCCTAAAGTGCTGGGATTGTGTACAGACATGAGCCACTGTGCCCAGGCTCTTACTCATCTTTTGAAGAAGCAAAAATTATATACTTTGATGAATCCAATATAAGTCTATTTTCCCTTAGTATAATTCTTCTAGGAGCCTTTTGCCAAACCCAAGTCACTGAGATTTTCTTCTAGATATTTTATTTGTTTTATGTCTTATGCCTAGACCTATGTTTTATGATATATACTTTTGTATAATAAGTACAAAAATATACTTTTTGTATAATTACAAAAATATATTTTATATTATATTATAATTATATTGTATATTATACAAAAGTAAATTATACAACATACAATATTATATTTTGTAATATATACAAAAAGTATATTTTTGAAGATATTATACAAAAGTATATATACAACGGAAGACTCTCATTTCTCATTTGCAGTTTTGTTGTCCACCAGCTGACCATGATTACATTGTTCTACATCTGGCTTCCCTGTGTTGTTTCAGGGATCTGTGTTTCTATTCTTTCACCAACACTACGCTGTCTTGGTGACTATAGCTTTATAACAAGTCCTAATAATATTGGATAGAATAATCCCCCTTACTGTATACTACATCAAAATTGTTTTAGCTATCCTAGTTTATTTGGTCTCCATATTTAACTTAGAATTATATAAAATTTAGAAATGGAATTTTTTATCTACTATAATATTATTGAAATTCCAGTAAATTCATAAATCAATCTAAATAGAACTGGTATCTTTTAGATGCTGAATATACAAATACATTGGCACTTATCTTTTCCAAATTATTTAGTACTTCTTTTATTCTTTCATAAGTTCTTGTATTTTTGAGTATGTCTGTATGTGCTTTATTAAATTTATTCATAGGCATCCTCAAGTATTATAATTGTTTTTTATTTAAGAATTTAATTTTTAATCATCCATTTCCATTATAAAAAAAGTACTTGAATTTTGCATGTTGATCTTGTATCCTGTGATCTTGCAAAACCAATCTATTTAGATTTTAAATTCCTGGGCATTTCCTTTTATTCCTCTTTTTTAATTGCTGTTTTGAATGCATGAGTCATTACAAAAATTTTGAAATACACAAAAGTCAAGAAAAATAAAATCTTTATGGACAGAAACAAATGAAGCCCTCCCAGATACACTGATCAGCTGAACAAGCTGAAGTGTGCATGGATGAATAAAAAAAGATGTTGTCATCTGTATTTCTTGGAAGTGAAACAATGGACCACAACACAGTCTATCTCCAAACTTTCATAGTCACCCATGTATAAGTGATATAAAATATCTATAAATATTTAATCTGTATAATTTTATGAGTTTGAACACGTTTAAATAGCCTCAGTACTATCACCACAATCAAAGTAATAGACACATCTAACATCTAACATCTCTCACAGTTTCCCTCTGTCCATTTGTTTTCTTTTGTTTTATATGTAAAATCACTTAATGTGTTACCAATTTTTGAACAAATTTTGAAGTCATATTAACTATAGGCACTATGTTGTACAGTAGATCTTTAGAACATATACATTTGGCGTAAGTGAAACCTCATACCTTTTGACCAATAAATCCCCATTTCCACAAATCTTTGCCTAGAATTCATTATTATATTCTCTTCTATGAATTTAATTTTTATTGGTATCATATATAAGTGGAATCATGTAGCATTTGTCTTCCCTGTGAATGGCTCATTTCACCTAGTCTAATGTTCTCAGGTCCATCCAATGTTTTCACAAATGACGGTGTTTTTATAAAGATGAATAATATTCATTTGTATGTATATACATTTACTTTATTCACTTATCTATTAATGGATATGAGTTGTTTTATTGGCTATTTGAATAATTCTGCAATGTAGATAATTCTGATTTAAATTTGTTGCATATATAACCAAATTACTATAAATCAATAAAAATACTGATTAATAAGTGCACAAGCGAGTCATATAGATATTCTCAGAAGAAGACATACAAATGGCAAATAGATATATGAAAAGATGCTCTATATTATTAATTATCAAGGAAATGCAAATGAAAACTAAAAAAGCTATAATATCACATCTATTAGAATGGTTATTGAGTAGCCAAATCATGTGTAAAGAAAATTCCACCAAACTAATAGCAGACTTCTCAGCAGACACCTTATAAGCTGGAGTGAATTTGGGTACTATTTTTAGTCTTCTTAAACAAAATAGCCATCAGCCAAAAATTTTGTATCCTGCTATACAAAGTTTCATAAATGAAAGAGAAATAAAATCTTTCCCAGATAAGCAAAAGCTAAGGGAATTTTTCACCACTAAACTGGTCTAACAAGAAAAGATAAAAGGAGTTCTAAACATGAAAATGAAGTTGATACAGGCCACTATATAAACTCATGAAAGTATAAAATTCACAAGTCCTTTAAAATAACAACAATTGAGAATACAAAGCAATAGGTAACAACTAACATACAGACAGGAACAGTTCCTTACATACCTCTATTAATATCAACAGTAAATGGACTAAAGGCCCCACTGAAAAGGTAAACATTGGAAGATTAGATAAAGAAACAAAATCCAAACACCTTTTGTCTGCAGAAGACTCACTTAACTGGTAAAAATTTTTATAGAATCAAGGTAAATGAGTGGGAAATACTTTATGCAGGGCAGTGCTTATGGCTCAGTGAGTAGGATGCCAGCCCCATATACTGAGGATAGCTGGTTCAAACCTGGCCCTGGTCAAAACTGCAACAAAAAATAGCAGGGCATTGTGGTGGGTGCCTGTGGTCCCAGCTACTCAGGAGGCTGACTCAAGAGAATCGCCTAAGCCCAAGAGCTGGATGTCGCTGTGAGCTGTGACGCCATAGCACTCTACCAAGGGTGACAAAGTGAGACTCTGTCTCTAAAAAAAAAAAAACTGGGAATAAAGGAGAACAGAACTAGCTAAACTTACGTCAGATGAGACATACTTTAAACAACAATTGTTAAAATAAAGACAAAGAAGATCACTATATAGTGGTAAAGGGATTAATTCAAAAAGATATATCAAACCTAACACTGGAGCACTCATATTTATAAAACAAATACTATTTCACTTAAGAAAAGAGATAGACAATAATACAATAACTATAGGGGATTTCAAAGATCCACTGACAGCAACAAACTGAGGCAATAAATCAACAAAGAAACAATGAGCTTAAACTAACCTCTAGAACAAAAGCACATAACTAGCATTTAAGGAACATTCTACCCATCAACTACAGAATACACATTCTTCTCATAAGAATAAAGAAAATTGTCCAAGATAGATTATATTTAAAGTCACATGACAAATCTTTATCTTAAAGTAGCAGTGAAATACTAGAAATCAATTCCAAAAGGAACTCTCAAAACTATATAAATACAGATAAATATTTAAAAATGCCCCTAAATGATATCTGGATTAATAATACAATCAAAATGGAAATTATAAAATTTTTATAACATAGAAAAATGAAAACACAATAGTTCAAAACTACATTGTATGGGATACATAAAAAGTAGTGCTAATAGAAAAGTTTATGGCATTAGACATATATCAAAAAGTAGAAAGATGATAAACTAACACTCTAATGTCCCAATTGAAAAAAATAGAAAAGTGCACAAAAATAAACCCCAGAACTAATAGAAGAAAAGAAATAGCAACATCAAAGTACAACTAAGTAAAATTAAACCCTCAGCAAGTTACAAAACATCAACAAAATAAATAGTTAATTCTATGAAAAGATAAACAAAAATAATAGTCCCTTAGCCAGATTAACAAGGAAAAGAAGAGCAAGGACTCAAATAGTCACAATCAAAAGTGAAAAAGAAGACATTACAATAGATACCACAGAAATTCAAAAGATTGTATCTTAAACTATCATGACTATCTCTTCACCTCAAACTAGAAAATACAGAGAAAATGGATAGTCTTGGAAACATACAACTTTCTCAGCTTGAATCAAGAAGAAATAGAAATTCCAAACACATCATAATAAGTGGTGGGCTTAAATTCATAATAAAAATTCTTAATTCTTCTACCTGCCCGCCCCCTACTAATCATATTTGCAAATTATGTCAGACATTGGTACCAATTCCAGATACACTGATCCAAAAGATCAAGAAAGAGGAAATCCTCCCCAATTTATTGTACAAAACCAGTTCCACCTTGATACAAAAACCAGTAAAGGGTTTAACACAAAAAGACTATTACAGACCAATACCCTGTTGAACATAGATGCAAAACTTCTTAGTAAAATAATAGCAAACAAAATCCAACAGCACATCAAAAATATGATATTTAATACATCATGATAGAGTGGGTTTTAGCTCACACATGTAAGGATGGTTCCACATCCTATACACAACTCAATAAATGTGATTCACTTAATAAACAAAATTAAAAATCAAAATTATTTGATGATCTCAATAAATGTAGAAGTAGTATTCAATAAAATCTAGCACCTTTTTATGATAAAAACTCTCCATGTTAGGCATAGAAGGAATATACCTCAAAATAATAAAAGTCATATATGACAAATCTGCAACTATCATCATACCAAACAGGTAAAAGTTGAAAGCAGTCCCCTAGAAACTGGAACAAGACAAGAATATAGTACTGGATGTGCCAGCTAGAACAATTAGACAAGAGAAAGAAGAAAAGAGCACCCACATGGGAAAGAGAAAGTCAAATCATCTGTACTTTTTAATTATATAATCTTATTTTTAAAAGTTCCTAAAGGTGGTGCCTCTGGTTCAAGGAGTAGGGCGCTGGCCCCATATGCAGGAGGTAGTGGGTTCAAACCTAGCCCTGGCCAAAAACTGCAAAAAAAAAAAAAAAAAAAAAAATTCCTAAAGACTCCTGCAAAAGACTCCCAGATTTGATAAATGGATTCAGTAAAATCCCAGATTACACAAAGTAATTAAATCAGTAGCATTTCTATAAACTTTGAGAACCAAATCAAGATGTCAATCTAATTTATAATATCTATTAAAAAAAAATAACTAGGAATATATTTAACCAAGCAGGTGAAAGATCTCTACAAGGAGAATTACAAAATACTGATGAAAGAAAGAATATATAACACATATGAAAAAATATTACATGGTCGTAGATTGAAAAAATCAATGTTGTTATCAGACCATAATACTCAAAGCAATCTACAGATTTAAGCAATTTCTATCAAAGCCCCAATGTCAAATTCACAGAATATGAAAATAAATCCTACATTTCACATGGAATCAAAATAGAGCCCAAATAGCCAAAGAAACACTTTTAAAAAAGAACAAGATTGGAGGCATCACATTAACCTGATTTCAAGTAATATTACAAGAGTATGGTAACCAAGACAACATGGTACTGGGATAAATGTGGAAGTATACAACAATGGAACAGAATAAATAATCCAGAAATAAAGTTAAATCCAGCAGAACCTCTAAGTTGACCACTCAAAGGACTATAACAAACTGATCAACATATAGAGGTGGTCACTATAGGGGATTGGGCCTGCTGTACTGATACACACATGGTGGTGCATGTCTGCTTTATGAAAATCATGTCACTTAAGGAAGTGGTCAATGTAGGGAGGTGGTCAACTATGGAGGTTCTCCTACACTAATAACCAAATTATCTTTCACAAAGCATACAAAAACATACACTGGGGAAATGATACCCTATGTAATAAATGGTGATAGGAAAAATTGATTGCCATATGCAGAGATGAAACTAAACCCCTATCTCTCTTTGCACACAAAAATCACTCAGGATGGATTAAAGACAACGTAGGATCTGAACTTATAAAAATACTAGAAGAAATCTTAGGGAAAACTCTTTTGGGAATTGGTTTAGGCAAAGAATTCATGATCAAAACATCAAAAAGCATAAGCAACAAAAACAAAATAAGAAAAAAGGGAATTAATTACACTAAAAAGCTTCTGCACAGGGCCAAGTGTGGTGGCTGACACCTGCCAGCACTTGGGAGTACAAGGTGGGTGGATTGCCTGAGCTCACAGGCTTGAGATCAGCTTCAGCCCGAGTGAGAACCCATGTCTAAAAATAGCCAGGTATTGAGGTGGGTGTCTGTAGTCTCAACTACTAGGAAGGCTGATGCAATAGAACTGCTTAAGCCCAGGAGTTTGTGGTTGCTGTGAGCTATGATACCATGACACTGTAACAATGGTGACAAAGTGAGACTGTGTCTCAAAAAGAAAAAAAAAAAAAAAAGCTTCTGCACAGCAAAAGAAACAATTCAAAGAGTAAACAGACAATCTACAGAATAAAATATTTGCACACTGTGTATCTAATAAAAGATTAAAATCCAGAATCTGCAAAGAACTCAAACAAGTCAGCAAGAAAAGAACAAACAACCCATTAAAGAGTGGACAAACAACAAGAACTGGCACTTTTCAAAAGAAGATAATACAAAAAAGCCAACGATGATACGAATAATTGCTAATGTCACTAACCATCAGAAAAATGAAAATTTAAACAATGATATACCATTTTACCCCTGTTTGAATGGTCATTATAAAAAAGTCAAATAATAACATATATTGATATGATATTGATATGATTTAGGTGAAAAGAGAGCTCATAAACACTGTTGATAAGAAC
Organism: Loris lydekkerianus; assembly: GCA_963574355.1. Lineage (NCBI taxonomy): Eukaryota > Metazoa > Chordata > Mammalia > Primates > Lorisidae > Loris > Loris lydekkerianus. The sequence goes on from CAUYPK010031416.1 coordinate 27,970, forward strand.
ATAAATGAATATAACTTCTACAGAAAACAGTATGAATATTTCTAAAAGAATAGAAAATCTTCCATTCAAACTAGCAATCCCACTACTGGACATCTATCCAAAGGTGAAAAAAAATAATTATAACATAAATATAACTATACCTATATGTTTTTCAGAACATAATGCACAATCACAAAAGTATGGCATGAACCCAAGTGTCCATCAACCAATGAGTGAATGAAGAAAATATGATTATATATATGTATATATGTATATATCACATATACATAAGTACGTATATATGTATTTATATATAAAATACTATTATGGTACAAAAAAGGAAGGGAACCCACCTGGATAGAACTGGAAGTCATTATCCTAAATTAAGTAATTCAGAAATGGAAAATCAAATACCACGTATTCTCTAATAAGTGAGAGCTAAGCCATGGGTAGGTGTGGTTGTACACAGCGGTATAATAGACACTGGAGACTCAAAAAGAGGATGGGGGAGAAGATGAGGGGAGGAAAGAGAACCTATCTGTTAGAATGTACACTATTTGGATGATGGGTACTCTAAAACACATTTCCACAAGTTTATCCAACATATCCACATAACACAACTTCACTTGTATCCTCTAAATCAATTAAAATTTAAAAAAAGAAGAGTTGTCAAGGATATCAAGAAATTGGAACCCTTGCATGCTATTGATGGGAATGTAAAACTGTGAAGAAACTATGGAAAATAGAATGAAGTCTCCTCAAGAGATTAAAAACAGAACTAACATACACTTCAATTCTTATGTAAAGTCATCACAAAAATCTATTTAAGTAAGGTTATTTTCTTTCTCATGGCCAAAATGTAATTTTACTTTCACTTACTCATTTCCATGCAGAAGTTGATATGTTTCCCAAAGTGAACCAGTTGAGTAAACTCCAGAAACTAAGTAAGTAAACAAAAAAACCCACACTAAATATCTAGTCTGAAGAGTATTAACCAGACATAGAAATGAGAAAAATACAAAGCAGAAGTCATACTCTTGCAAATATCTGAATATTGACACTTGGCAGGAGGTAGGGTTACTTTTCCAAATTCCAAATGCTTAATAATTACACGAAATAAAGATTTGTAAGTACAATTTTGTGTATGTGTGTGTTGTACAGGAGGAGAGAAGAGAGACAGAATATTGATCTACTATATTACAATCATGTAAAAAATAATTATTCAGCTTCTGATTCCTTTCTTTTCCATTTTTAATTTGGGTCTAATTTACTTAATGTTTGGGGCAGTGCTTATGGCTCAAAGAGTAGGGCGCCAGCCCCATATACAGGGGTTGATGGGTTCAAACCCGGCCCCAGCCAAAACTGCAAAAAATAAATAAATAAATAAATAAAATTACTTAATGTTTGCTAATCTTACAGATTTGTTCAGAAATGTGATAAAATATATTAATATATCATGAAATCATGTTGCAACCCTTAAGGCTTCATACAATGTAGAAAGTATTATTGCTTTGAAGTATTTGTTGTCATTGTCATTTAGTCCAAACAGCAATTAATTTTTAAATATGGAAGCAGCAAATTTGGTCATATACAACCCAGCTACATAAAGAATTTTATTCTCTTTAATGTTTGATTATGGCTCTAATTCTTACTAAAGAGATAGGCAAAGAGCTTTTATTTGATAATTAATTTTTTTAACCTCAGCAAATTTAAAAAAATAGAAATTATTCCTTGTTTTTTCATTTTTAACTCCACTTTTCAAACGAAGAAATTATAGCTGACAGAGGTTGGTTAAAGTTCTTAAATTCACAGAGGTATTGAAATCATGGTTCCATGCTTTTTAAACCACTCTTAATTCATTAGTTGGATTACTACTTACATAAAAGCTAGTTAAAACCTAATGCAAAGGATACATATGTTTGTTGGCTGATATGGCTGGAAAAACAAGCTCATGTTTGTCTGTGGTGATGTATACTACATACGATGATAAAAATTATGTGTAATTAAAAGATGCATTATATGAATAAATGGAAAAATAAAAGATGTTAGAAAATAATGTTATTGGGGAAAAAGACAAAGTGGTTCAATAGATGACTAATAACATATGCAAACTTCTGTTATGGGCAGTTAGTTCAGCTCAATAATTTTTACTTTTATTGAATCAATAATTAGTTGGCTATAGATGAGCAAACGTGAAAATAATTAAGGCTCCTTTCAACAATTTCTAATGTATCATAACTTTAAATGTATAAGCAAGGAGATATATAAACGTAATTAGTATCCCATTAGCCCAGAGGTTTTTAAAAAATGTTTGTGAGACCAAGAGTAAAGAGACATATAATGTATACAAAGAAATATGGTATCTCCCTAGATCCTGTTTTTTCTTTCCATTGATTTTAGCTTCCTTGCTTGGGGGAGCTAATTGCTTTTAAGAAAACCCAGATCCCTTTTAGGTACTAGTTTGTGTTTACAATCCCAACTATTCACTATGAACTCATTTTCAGAATGAAATTCAAACCCATCGCCATGGCGTTGGTTATCATTTGTGATCTGGCCACTGCTTATGAATCTAGGACTCTCTCTGTTATTCCCACACAATGATCATATTTATTTTCTATTCATAACCTCATTCAGTGAAGAATGCCTGACTGACTGCAACTCCCTCTCTTCAAGGCTGGCTTGATTATTTCTCCTACATGCAACCATGACACAGATCAGATGCTACATGGTCTATAAAATAATTTGTTCATATATCTAAACTACCATGCATGGAAGCAGAATTCTTGTGTTCCCAGAATCCGGCATGTGCAAAAGATACAGTTACTCAAAGATCAAACACTTCTCCCAGTCATTATGTTCCAGTATGTTTGGAAAAAGCAGTAGAGTTGCAGTTATTCACTATTTAATGCAGAAAACGTTGGCTATGCTTTATTAACTAATGTATTTCATAGTTTAAACCTTTCTTTTCTTCAAACTCAATATCCATAAGTGATGTTTTCATCTTTAGCTGCAAAAAATGTCCCAAATATAAGACCTTCTCTTCATTTTTACTGCTATAACTATAGTGAAAAACTTACCATTTACAAAATTATGTCAACAGTCTTCAAACAGGTTGGTCTCACTGTGAACACTTCAACTTCTATACAATCTATTAGATTCCTCAGACCAAAATGATCCTACTAATATATAAGTCATGTTGTAATAATCTTGTAAATTCTCTATTCCCTTCCCATGGCATTTAACATAAAATGTAAAGTCCTTGCCGTAGTCTCTAAAGCTCTTTGTGATTCAACTCTTGCCTACCTCTTCAACTTCATTACTCATCATTCTACTTTCAACTATGATATGGCAACATCATCCTTTCCTTTCTCAACTGACAAATATATTTAAACCCATCTTTACACTTAATATGGTGGAATGCTTGTTCACCAAAAATCTTCACTTAATTAGATCTTTCTAATATTGCAGGTCTTAACTGTCATATCCTAAGAACATTCCTCATGTCGATCTAACTCTTTCAACTACATTGAAATTATGCTTGCTCAATGATACCAACTAGTTCATTAGAGAAATGGGGACAGGCATAAATGTTGTTAAGATCCCTCTTCCATTTTTATGGGTTAGATTCAGACATGTGTCACCTAATACATCTACTCTAAATACTTATTTAAAAATATTTATTTTAGATATTTGTTTGATGTATTATTTGAGGTAAATTGCTACTATTTGGTTTTGGCAACCAACCTACAAATAGGTTGTTCAAATTTGTAAAAATGTTTAGTAAACATAAATTATTTTTTATTTTTAGAGTCAAAACTAAATTTTATGGGGAAAAGCAGCTCTTTTCAGTATGTTCTGAAAAAAATTATTAATATGACTGTTATAAAATATTGCTAGGAGATGTGTTTTGATTGTTTAAAGTTCTTCTAAGATTCATCTCAGGTTGTGCACTATTTGCCTAATGATTCAAATGATATTTAAATGCATATAGGTATGTATATTGCATATGTTTTAAGTATACAAATATTTGTGTTGTAATTTTTTTGAATAATGAGTTTATGTGTGTTATAATCATCAAACCTGATTTTAGAATGGTAAAAGGGTGTATTCATACAGTTTGACATGTGACTCTACATGGGTAAAGAGTACATTTGTTAAATATTGAATTAAAATGTTAGACATGGGATAAATCAGACATCTTCAGAGATTTGGAGAAGAAATCTCTTGGAATTTGATAATAAGTAAATAAATGTAAATCTTAAAAGTTAATATCAATAACTGATATAAAGTAAATATCACCTCACAGTGGGAACATCCAAAACAAAAACAGATATTCTCCACAAATTCTAGCATGATTGTATTACACTGGCAATGAGAAAAATTGGAAATGCAGTCCCTGTGAATTTTAGTTCACACAAGTAATTTACAAAATGAAAGAGTATGGGATTACTTGGTGCAATTCCTTATGTGTTTATGGCCACCCATTCTTGACTCCCTTCAGGGTTGTGAAACAGTGATTCATCATCCTTCAGAGATAGGGCTCCTCTTTTGCTTCTCCCTCATCTGTTGACTTTCTTATTTAGCTTCCTTGTAAGTATGATTCCTAAAAAGAATAGATGTTATCAGAAGTTGATCTTTGATACCAGTCATAACTACTATTCAAACACTACAAGATTGTCATATAAGTCAATATCACTTTTTAAAAATAAAGCCCTATGAACCAATATCAGCATAAGCAGCAAAATTCTTTCAGGAAGAAATTTCAAGGTTCTATTTCACTACTTGCCTTTATGGGTTTAAGCACAAGCTTGACATAATGTGAATGCAGTTTGCTGTGTTTAATTACTATCATTATTATTATTACAGATACAGTAGTAATTATCTCTTCCTACTGTCTCATTATGTTTTGATCAATTCACATAATAAAAGTTTACTGTAAATATAAGGTTAGGTAACATTCAAGAAAACATGTAATTATGGAATATATAATCATATACAGTCTAAACAGCTGAACATTTCCCAACATTTCTAACAATTAAATGTTTAGAAAGTAAAGAATTAGCTGCTTTTAATAACATACGTGCAGTTCTGTAGGCAATGGCTACAGAAGGCTTTATTTGTTGACCTAAAATTACTTTACTTCTGTTATATTAATAACATCTAGGTTTCTGAAAAAAACCTGCTGGCAAAAAAAAAAAAAAATCTTTCCAGCTTTATTAATGATTCATATGGCAGTTTCTGAAGAGACAAGTCCCACAGAGAAGGAGCACTTGATTAATGACCTGGAAACACTTTTCCTTTTCAGCTGATTAAATAAAATTGACTGGATTTTTACATTTTTATAATAAAATGACCCGCAGGGCTGAGATGACACAGTGAAAGCAGCATGTTCACTCTTCAGCAGATTTTTATTTTGTCACTTGTAAAAATGAAAGGGCTAACCACCCAAGCAGAAAAATGCACTTTATCATCGTCCACGGCTGCCGTGCTGACGAACGCTGCATACAAATAGAGACACGTGGAAGAAAATATATAGTGATTGTATTCAGCATGATTTTGTCTAATGATGACTAAAGTCTTCCTAGGGCTAGAAACTGTGTCATTAAACTATTATTTAAAAAGAAAAACCTAGAATTTTTTTAAAAAAGAGGCTTTAATCATTACCTGCAAATTCAATGTGAGGTGAGTAGGATTATTAGATACCTTACTCTAAACTGTCTACGTTCCTGGCCAAAGGGATTCTCTTTGGAGACCTAACTTTTGTTCTCATGTTCACTTAACAAGCTCACTGACGGCCCCAGGCAAAACTGTGAAGTAGGTAAAAGTATTTTTTCTTTCAATTCCCATAGCACCAATTTCTTTGTTTTTCTCTCTGTATCCTTTCCAGAGCAGCTTCAGCCAAGATCTGAGCTAAACTAACTTGATACCCACCTCTTGCTGTTTCCTGGCTCCCTAAATCCTTGTTAGATTGACCAGACCAGTCATCTCCCTTAAACTGGTGCTTTTGTTAGTCCTGCCTCCCTCCTCTAGGCCATGGCCTCTATTTGTCTCTATTCTTTGGGATAGAATCCCATATTAATCTTCTCCCTTAGAATGGTGCTTTTGTTATTCCCTGCCTCCCTCCTTTAGGCAAAGGCTTCTATTTATCTCCCTTCTTTAGGGTAGAGTTCCCAAACCCATTACCTTAAGTAATCTCAAAATGAACTCTTGCCTAGCTGTTAACTTCAGGAAGGAAACTCTTTGAAGTAATTATCTTGTAGACTAGAAATGTCTATACCATAGCCCTGTATTTAGCCACTGGCAATACTCTGGCCTAACAATTAAATGCAAAATGAGAAATTCACAAATTCTGGGTACTTTTGAAAACTCCAGAATTCCCTCAGCACCAAGCTGGCTTTCCCACGTGGCAAAGGTATGGGAAACTGAGTTGATACACAGGCTCACCACGTCTTCCCTTCCCTTAGACTATTTGACATGAGGTTAAGTGTCATTCACTTGATCTCATCACTAGGGCTTCTGTTTCTCTCTTTGATATAATATGCCTTTGAATTTGTGGCCTTTGAATTTGTGAGTCTTCACCAATATCGAAAGTATTCATTCTGGCCTGTAGTCCCAGCTACTTGGGAGGCTGAGGCAAAAGAATCACTAAAGCCCCAAGAGAATGAGGTTGCTTGTGAGCTGTGATGCCACGGCACTCTACCGAGGGTGACATAGTGAGAATCTGTCTCAAAAATAGATAAATAAAGTATTCATTCTAACCTCCAAAATGATATTTGTGCAATTTTATATTTTTCCTCCTTGGGGGGGGGAAAATATATATATATATATATATACACACACATTATATATAATATATTTGAGTGAATGAGTAAGTGTGTGCATAGAATTTCCCTTGCCGTGTAACCCAATGGAACAGTAGCATTGGAATAATTTCTAACTAGTATGAGTAGTAGATAAGCAGCACCATAGAATGCCAACATGATAATTGATATTGGGAATAGATATAAATTTTCTATATCTTTAGTAATTCTCTGTCCTTTTAACTGGATTGATAGTCACAAAACTTAAATCAGTTCATTAAGCAAGTGGATCTTTTTATATTGGACTGCTAATAAACTCAGAGAATACTGGTATTAATTATAAGAGGGTATGCCCTAATTCTTTGTACCCTCAATGATCCCAAACAATAAAAAAAGAATATACAAATGACAACATCACAGAATCTTAACAACAAAAAAAAGTATGGCAATACAGAGAGCCAAAGTGTTAAAAAATAAAAACCATGGGGAAAAACTACTTGTCTTCTTTTTCTATTTATTTTACTTTATGCTTTATTTTTACAAGAAGAAAAAAGAAAAAATCACTAAGAAATACCACCTGTTGACCTTGACCTTGGACAATACTGTTCAGCCAAAGCCACCACTCTATGATTTCAAGTCACTCTTACTGCCATGGAGTATTTGGATCTTCAGTGAGCACATAAGAAACTATACTTCTATAAATTACTTCGAGGTCACCATTATGGTTAAGATAAAGCTACATTATTGCTCTTACATCATTAAAATGATACAGAAATAACCTGGTTGATTCTGTTTTCTGATGTAAAATTAACAATAATAATAAGTCAGTATGTGTAACTTTATATCTCTATGTGATATATCTTTTAGTTCTTAGTACTTTCAAAGTATTTTGCCATTCATTAATTCTCCCAGATTAGCATGAATAGGAAAAAAAGTGAGTCCTGTGGTGGCAGGAACTTTGATCTAGTTTGCAACTGCTGTATATCTGACCCGAGAAGAATACTAGAAAATTGTCAGCACTAAATAACCATTTGTTATTTAATGAACATAGTGGCTCAATGTAAGGTAAACTCTCAGACTCTCCAATCACCAAGCACTTATAGAGTCACTAGTAAATTTCAAGCCACCTAATATTGGGAGGGTCCTTTTCAATTCAATAGTTACCTGAATCTGAATCAGCATGACTGGTACAAAAATTTTGTTACAAATATAATTTTATGTCTGAACGAGCATTCAATATTACATTCAATGCAAGAAATATATCAAAATCATTAGATCTCTCCTAAGTACTAAGTGATTTTAAAAAAGTGCATTAAGACTTGCTTATGAGTTTACTGTCTAGTCTTACTGATAGTTTTATTTTACCTTCCATTTATTTACATTACTTAATAGTCTTTAAGCTTCAATATGGAAAAGAATTTATGTATCTGGTCTCCTTGCTACACTCTTTTCTTCTTGTTAATCCTTTCTGTTTATAGTCGCTAGTATGTATGTAACTTACATCATATTGATTAAATCGTATATTTGCAAATATAAACATTTCTGTGTATTTCACATGTCTCTATACACACACACACACACACACACATACATGTGTATAATACATTCCTTAAGTAAGGTTGTTTCTAAATCTTCCCAGGGTAATTGAAGACTGTTTTATTTCTATTCATTGCAGTATCAGTTTAGCTGTTTTGAGTTACATAATGATTTTAGCTTTGAAGTTAAAGGTCAGCTTCAGGGCACAGAGCACTTTACTGTGAAGCTGGAAATATAAAGAAGTGTGAATAAAACTGTTCATGACCCTCTGAGTCTCTGTGAGCCTGGACTTAAGCAGGAATTTGAAGGATGTCAAATGCACACTCACTTCAACAGGCCATTATAAATGCCACGCAAGTCTCCATAGCATGCAATAAGGCTGGTGACACTGGACACATGTAGGGCGCCTACAGCAAAACCATGAGAAAATTGCATTTCCTTGGAGATCTCTGAGGAGCCCAAAGCCGTTTATGGATTTCATTCTGAATCCATTTGTGTAATTCCTAAATGTGTTCTGCCAAATTACAAAGGAATAGATTATATCCCAACTTTTATAGATAGAGAAACGACGCTGAAGAAAAGATAAGTATTTTAGTGACAACTACAGAGAATACTTTTAGAACTGTCCTTGTACATGACATTTTCACGCTGCTGCCCTTTTGCTTTGTGACTGAGAGCACGCTCCCACTATGCAGACACTGAGGGAGGCCTCGGAAACAATTTCATGCAGCTTTCACTTTCAGGTTTATAAGCTCTCAGAAAAAGTTCAGAAGTTCAATTTGATGACATAATAAGAAGTTCAAGGGTTCACAGTCTATGAGTGAAAGTAATGCCATGAAATTAAGGCATGTAGATTATTTTTTCCTTTCATATGCCAAGAAACAATTCTGTTTCTAGAAGGACAGAAAATTCAAGAATAATGCTGCTTAGGCATTTTTCCATTTTTATTTTACATCAAATTTTCAAAGGAGAATGGAAATAAGGGGGGAGTGGGGAAAAAATGAGACATTATTGGTGGCATAAGATGTGAAAATACTGGCATTTCACTATCTTCTGGGCGTGAATCTTATAGGACACTGCCAGCCCTGAAAGTCTCAGTACTGCGTTTGGCCTCAAGTTTCGATTTTCTGAATCCCTTTTGTTAAAAAAAAAATCTCCACTCAAAGCAACTTTCTCTCTACTGAGAAAGCATGTCTTTCTTCCAAATTACAACGTTCTGGTTTTCACAACTCAAAATTAAGTTTTTAATACTTGTAGGTAGATCAGTTTCCACTCCTTAGCACTTATAAAATGCCAAAGTCAAGGTTAGCCTCACTTTCATACTTTTACAACACTAAAAACATCTGTAAAATTCATATTGTTAAACTTAATGAATTCCTAATAAACTAGAATCTAAAAAATAATGCTACTTTAGTCTTTAGTCTACAAATATAAGGGATTAGGTTTTACCATGTCCATGACATCTAATACATGTATTTCAATTTTTAGAACAACATCACCTTATTTATCAGGTATCTTTTTAAACAAAGAACTCCATTTATATAGCATCCAGCTTCCTGATTTTTAAAACTCAGAATACAACAAGATATACAGCACAGGCCCTAGATATTTAACCATCATATGGGCAGTGAGGCAAGGTCTGTAATAGCAGCAGCACAGAAATGATGTCAGTGGGACAGAGGCATGCGTATATATTGAAATGATTTTGCACAGTCATAGTGCTAAGTTATACAATTAGAGATGTTCTCTCTCCTCAAATCTCCATCCACAATTATGGAATGTGAAATTAGTTGTCCAGGATAGGCTTTTGTGAAATTTGGATGAGTTCTATGAATCCCTGGACATTTTGCAGTGTGTGTTTAACAAAGAACTCCACACACACTAGCTGTGTGCGACAGTATGTGTGTGTATGCGCACATGTTTCTTTCCAGGGAGAGGGTACATCATTTGCCTCAAGATTTTTAAGAAAATTCATATTGAAAGGGGGTTGGGGGCAGGGTGTGGACTGGCCTAGAGGCAGTGTGACCTGCCTTTCCACCAAGAGTTTGAGACCAGGAGTTGCCCTGGTCTCAGTCTATCACTAAGGAATTATTTAACTTCAGGCCAGTGGCCTAATCTCTTCAAGTCTCAGTTTTCGCAATCATGAGATGGGGGAAATAAGACGCTGCACCTGCCCTTTTCAGCTCATAGGCTCTGTTGAGGATCAAACAAGAATTTGTAAGGAAACCCTTTGCATTAAAGTGTTCCACAAATACACAGCCTAAAGGGATTATCTCTGCTGCTCTTGCCTGCATCCTCACTCCCTAACTTTCACCCCCTCACTAACTTGCCGTGAGCGAGCCCAGTCCTCACAGTGAATGCCCCCCTTTAAAAGTAAATAATACTGCACCATGCTCTAAATACAAAGTGCTACCAATTTTCACATTGCTGAAGCATGGAGGATGTTAGTAGGCTGTACCTTCATGGATATGTCCAGCTCTTCTCTAGTAAACTTTCTTCTTCCACCCAAGATTCCGCTCTGTTCATTTCCTGGATCCCCCCTTCCATCCAAGACTGGGTGGTGGCACTCCCTGAGTATGCTTCCTCAGAGCTCTCTTCAGGTCTGTCCTATAGCACTTACCAAGTTACAACGTACTTATTTATTTGCTGGGCCATTTATCTCACTAAACCTTCAGCACCTTCTTCCTCTCATTCCTCTTCAAATAAACCCTCAAACAACCATTGCCCAGTGCCATGTACGTAGCACACGTGGTGAAGTGGTTGTTGAATAAGTCAATTGATATAAACTGCATTTCTATGGAGAAATCTACATAAAATATACTGCAATTTTCTGAAAAAGTACAAAACCTTTCTGCAGTTTTGCTATATGGGGTGTATACTGCATATGCTACCACATGGCACAATTTTCTAGTAGAGAATATTTTCTGTGACTTATTTTAACTCTATTTTAGTATCTTTCATGGCCAATATATTTAATGTTTTCTTTTTCAAAGCAAAAGTAGTTCCTTAAACTTGTCAGGTTCATTTTAATTTTGGATGGATCCCTTATAGAATTTTACATACATTGCTTCTGCTTGAAAACAATATGTTTAGCCAAAATTTCAAAGCACCCGTTATATACAAATTTAAAATGTAATAAAAAGAATCGAAGATTATATCAAAATCTTAACGCTAAGAGCATGTTACTTACTTTTAAGTAGCTGGTCTACTTATGTTCCTATCTCCCAGGACTCTTTCTATCATAAAGAGAGAATAGGAGTAAAATTTGTCTCAGATGGTAGCTCACAGTGCTAAAAGCAAGACCTCTTCTCACCCCTAATCCTATACTGATTAGAGCCTAATTTGGGTACCATTACTAGGAATTTACTAAAGACTGTGGGCAAAAATAATCAGTCCTTCTAGCAAGGACAGAGTGATTAAAATCCTTCACATGAGATTTTCATAGCTCCTGGTTTAGACTTCAGGGCTCCAGTTGAGTTCAGTCTTCCCACCACCCCATCCAACATTGGTCCTCTCTGCCAATGAGCAGAATGTTCTAGGTACTCTCTCCTGAGATCTGTTCCTCCAAACATAAGTTTCCTTTTGACAATGGCCTACAGTCTTATTACTAATGGAGGAACACCAGAAATTTCACCCCAAAACATGAATACATGGTATAGAGAATATTTTGAATTAAGGCCCTTAGAGAGTAAAAGACCATTGGAAAGGGCTTTCTGTTATCTGCATAAACTTTACAGCACTCATCAAAAGATCAAAGAGGAAAATTTTGACTTCCCTTCCTCTCCCTGTTATGGCAACATATTGAAGGAGAGAGGATCCAGAATGGAACCAGACCTGCCCCAAGTCATTTTAAACACAATACTTGTATCTTAGGTTAATTTACAAATCAATCTGTTTCTCCCATCTATTCATCTTCTTTAACGACCAATTATTGAACCCATACTCCACATTTTCCCCTTCCTTTCTGAAAGGTGTGTATAAAAATATCTGAGCATCATTGAGATATTGGATAATTGTTTTTGCAACTTCCCCCCATGAGCTTGGTATTTGTAAATAAACATTTCTATTATTAATTTGCCTTAATTGTGAGTTGATTTTTCAGTGAACTTTCGGGGGAAAGGAGAAGTTTCCCCTCATCCCCACCCTACATAATAATAATTCATCAGTTTCAACATCTCAGCTTCAGAGTAAGTTGCAAGTAATCATACCTATTGGTATGTGACTATAATATTAAATATATAGTTGAAAACTATATTTGTGTAAAAAGTTTAGCTCTCCTAATTTGTTCCTTATTTTATCGAGCATGGCTGGTTTTTGCAAAGGATCTTGTTTTTTAAACTAATCATGGCCCAAACTTTACAGATGAGTATAAAGAAAGAGTATGCTGAAAGAAAGAACTGAAATTTGAAGTGGGAGAAACCTCTCATTCTTTCTTATTTTAAGGATAGAGGCACTGCAACTTGACCAAAGAACAAAATAAAAAATGAAAATAAGTGCCCGGTCTTAAGCTCAGTATGAGCAATGGTAGGTTAATTTAGTAATTAATAAAATTAATTGGCATATAGTCATTTAACATGTGTATAAGGTCTATCGTGATGTTTTGATACACATAATGTATAGTGATTAGATTATAGTATGCACTAAAATAAAATCTGAAGGCTTCTCCCCCAGCAGCTGACTGACCAAACCCTCTCTTGGCCCTAAAACTGAGTTTTTAACCATGAGAAAGGAAGTAAGACAAGCCCCATTATACCCCCTCCCTTTTGAAGACAACCTTTATAACTGATTACCAGACCTAAGCCTATTCAAGACAAACCTGCAGGTTCTCAACATACATAACCAACATCTTGAGTCCGGTAGATGGCTGGTGGCTTGTCTCTAACTAACAGACTCCTATCTTAACTCAAGCATGCTTTTCCATTGATGACTTTTGGTCTTTTTTGACAAAGTCTCTCTCAGCCAATTGTTCAATAAAGAATTTTTAAACCCTCTGATAATCTGTAAGCATCTCCTTGAGATGTCCCACCTTTTAGGCCCAAACACATGTATGCCTTCCACGTATTGATTTATAATTTTACCTGTAATTCCTGTCTCTGTGAAATGTATAAAGCCAAACTGTAACCCAACCACAGTGAGTCCACTTGCTCAAGGCTTCTTGGGCATGGCTCTGGGCCATAGTCCTCAAAATTGGCTCAGAATAGTCCTCTATAAATTATTTCACAGGGCATGGTTTCCTCTCTCTTGACAAGGGTAATTGGCATATCCATCATCTCAAACTTTATCATTTCTTTCTGTTGGGAGCATTTAGTATCTTCCTCCTAGCTCTTCCAAGCTTCATAGTAGACTATTGTTAATTGCATCCATCCAATACAGAGCACTAGAACTTATTCCTACGTACTAGTTGTAATTTTGTAAACTTTTGATAAATCTGTCTCTCTTCTCCCTTCCCCCTACCTTTCCCAGACTCCAGAATCCTGTTCTTGTTTTTCCTTGCATGTGATCAACTGTTTTTTAGTTTCCACATATGAGTAAGAACATGTGCTATTTAACCTTCTGTTCCTGGCTTATTCCTTTTAGTATAATGTCCTCCAATTCAAGAAAGTATAGCCAATTAATTAAGTTATCTTGAGATTGTGGTGCTAAAAGTATAAATCTATCACTGTGCTCTTGAGTGGTCACATTCCATTGCTTTCACATGAACTTAGCCAGATGTTTACTTATGTACCTCAGTCTAAAGTCTCCCCTCACCCAATAGGGCAAGACATTTTCCTTCTACTTCTAATATTGACTGAAATCTGACTTTCCCAATACCAAATGCTTTAAAGCACTGAACTTTCATCCACAGAAGATGTTTTGTCGTGGAGTCTGGTGTCTTTGCTTAAACTGTCTCTATTGCATGTTCTTCTGCATGGACTAATAGGATCTTCTTCACCCCAACCAACCCCCACATTAGTGTGAAGAAAACCTCACCGTGACCAATCTAATTATATGTGGGAGCAATAATTTGTGAGTATTTAAATTTTGGCAGAATTATTACTGATATTACCAACTCAAAAAGTTTCCAATTTTATTGAGAATGACCACAAGAACATCTTAATTTTAAAATCATCCAAGGCACTTTGGTTATATAGCATCGTCTTAGTCATTCTTGTGCCATGTTCCTTTTTTCCCCAAAATCGATTTGTAAACTTCTGAAGAACACAGGACAATCCCATAGTTATAGGTTTTCCATCCTTGTCTTTTTATATACTATATTCATGCATTCCATTCACCCTGAAAGAGGTGTTTTGAAACTCCTGGGACAAAAACTCTGCAGGTGATTTCTTTCTCTCAAATGTTATGTTAATATGTTACAAGAAGAAATACTATAAAGGTAATTTGTAGGTGACTTTCAAAAGTAAAACATGATTATAATTTGTCTTACCTAGAACAAAGATCTATTGCTCTTTCTTCATTAAAAATATGTATCAAATATTGATCACAAAAAGAGACATAATTTCTTTAAGGAATTTATGTATAATATCATAACTATGACAAACGAAGAGGTTTCTATCACTATATGATAGAAAATAATAGAAATTTGACTTACATGGGAAGATTAAAGAATGCATCCTTAAAAAGTTAACATTTTGAGATAGCTGAGAATGACCAATGTTTATCTAAATAAGGAAGAAGTAAGGGTCTCTCTTTACATAGAGACTAAGGACCTGAAAGAAGGCCAATGTGGTTAGAGAAAACAGACCAGACAGACGCATAATTCAAGATGAGTTTGGAAAAAAAAAAAAGTATACACCTGATAGCTAGTGTCTTACAAGCTGAGCTCAGATATTTGTGTTTATCCCAAGAACTATAGGATACAACTGAAGGGCTTTAAGCAACAGAGGTAGGGAATGGAATATGAGGAGGGAGGAAGAATGCAACCCTATGATTAGAGGTGTATTTTTTTTTTAACAGATTTATCTATCTATATTAAAAAGGCAGATTTCACTAAGGCACCAGCCACATACTCCTGAGCTGGTGGGTTCAAATCCAGCCTGGGCCTGCCAAACAAAAAATAGCCAGGCGTTATGATGAGTGCCTGGAAGCAGGAGAATCACTTGAGCCCAGGAGTTGGAGGTTGCTATGAGCTGTGATGCCATAGCACTCTACCCAGGGTGACAGCTTGAGGCTCTGTCTCAAGAAAAGAATAAATATATATATAAAAAAAATCTAAATAAATAAATAAAAGGATAAATGAAAAGAAGATATATAAATAAAAATAAGGATGTCAAAAATATCCCAAGCTAAGCTATCCTTGGAGGGGCTGCAGCTTGTCCTGCCTTTTGCTGGCACATAGACCACAAGCACCCCCTTGCGGCCTGATACCTACTTGCACACTGAAACATTTTCAAATTCCCGACTCATATCTGGTCGACCAAAGAACGCCACAACTGAGCATACAAAAATACATACATACATATATCACAAACACACACACACACAAACACCACTGAGCTGAGGTCTGTCTCAAAAAATAAATAAAGAAAGAAAGAAATACATAAAATGATAAATAAAAGGCAGGAAGGAAGAGAAAATAAATGAATAAAGGGGGAAGAAAAATAAAACCCCGAGCTGAGCTATCATCTAGAGAGGTGATGCGGCATGCCACCTTTAATGTGTGGGTGCACGGCCCACGAGCGCCCCCTAGTGGCGGGATCCCTCCCAGCGGACCAAAAAATTTTCCATGTTCTGACACAGATATGTG
>CAUYPK010031420.1:0-50476 GCA_963574355.1 Loris lydekkerianus
GATGTGCGTTCTTCAACCTTCTCTCTTGGTACAGCTCGAATCCTCCAGGTTACTTACTAAATTTCCATCCCTTAACTCTCCTTCTGGACGGGAGCCTCTGTGGAAAGCTGGCTTCAGTCCGCCATCTTGTCTCCTCCCCCCCCCCCGAGAAATTTTGTATTATTTTTATTTGCAATTTATGTATGAGACACAGTCTTTCTCCATTGCCCCAGGCTACAGTGCCCTAGAGTCATATCTCTCAGCAACCTCAAACTCCTGAGTTCAAGCTATCTTCTTGCCTCAGCCTCTCAAGCAGCTGAAACTATAGGCAAGTGCTACACATCCAGCAAATTTTTCCATTTTTAGTAGAGATGGGGTCTTGCTCTTTCTCAGGCTGGTCTCAAACTCCTGAGCTCAAGCAAACCATCTGCCTCAGACTCCCAGAGTGCTAGGATTATAGGCGTAAGTCCCCTCACCTGGCCTTAGCACAATTTAAAAAGTGTTTTAAATCAGCCCATATAAATCAAGCACATTAACAAAGTGAGAAAACCATAATCAATAGTTACAAAAAATGTATTTGATGAAATTCAATACCTATCACAAACCTCAGAAAACTAGGATTTGAGAACTTCCTTAATGTGATAGAGATTATCCAAAATTTATTACTCGTATTATACCTAATAGTAAAATGTTTAGTCTTTCTTTTAGGTTCTGGGGAAAAAGCAAGGATGTCTATAATCACTACTTCTGCAGGTCCCAGCCTCCTAAATTGCACATGAATTTTAAAGACAACCTATATATACATTAGGTATATCAAAGATATTGTATACCTATATTGTGGCAAGAATCAGAAAATGAAATTAAAATAATAAAACATCAGATGCATAGAGCTAATTTAACAAAATTTCTATAATTGAAACAATACAATGGTGTGTGAAAATGTGGGAGAACAAGGCTGAGGGAGTTGAGGAAGAAGAGGGCACCCTTTTGAAGTATTTACATAGATTGGATTTTTATGAAATGTTTTTGTTGGTAAGAATCAGAGGATGTGGATTATGAGAAATAGTATGGTGTAAAGATAGAAGATGTAGATATTGAAGAGAGTAGGTATGCAGGGAGACCACACTGTGTATCAGGAGTCCCCAAAGTCTGTTAACATGACAGAATAGGCTTTGGAGAAAGGGACAAGAAATGTCTTGCTGAGGTCTGACCTTTCCCCAAAGAAAGCCTGTACCAAGGTTGCTAGGGGCAAATAAGCCATGGCGAGAGGTGCTGGTAGCAGCATGTGCTTCAGGCTCTCCATAGAAAAGAAATAGTCTCTTGAAACAGCTTCTTTCTCTCCTGCTCCCATAAAGGTCTGGCTTCAGCCTGTTCAACCTGTCTGCCCTGCAGGGACCTGGAGACTTAATTGCCTCCATTGGAAATGGTGTGCATGGTCAAACCTGCTGTGGGCTCTTGCACCCTGCTTCTAAATCTTGTTCCTTTATCTATGAACTATATCCCATTTCCTCAGTTTATAAATAGCTTAGGGTGGAGTAAAGTAGTTCCAAAAGTGAGTTAAACAGTGGCTTAGCTGAAATTGAAAGTACCCCAAGAATGATGAGACAGTAGTGCTGTTTTTGTGACTATTCATTTGCCAATTTGGAGATAATGTAGGTAATAAACACTGAGTTAAACCAGAAGAGAAGCTTTTGCTTTCCTCACATTAGGTGGCGATGGTCCCCTGGGCCCATTTTTAAATCCTATCTTGTCTCTTGTCTTTATTTCCTTCATTCTTTCATCAGCTCCAAGCACTGGAGATAACCTGGGTTGTGTATGGGCTGGCCTTCTACATACAATAACAAAATTAAGAAAAAATGTAAAACCTGTACATTGTACAAATACACAAATTTCTGAAATTAAAATATATAAGTGAAAATATTTGGCATCTTCATAGATTGACTGTCTCAATACTGTTAAGGTATACATTCTTCAAAAGTTCATCTATTTATCTGATGTAATGCCAACAAAATCTGAGCTTTTTGGTGTGGGGTAATTGAAAAATATCATTCAACAATGTATATGAAAATGCCAAGGACCAAGAAGAGCAGTGATGATTTTGGACAGGAAGTAAAAAATGAGAAAACACATACAGTTTACCTTTCCTTGAACAATACAGGTTTGAACTGGTAGGGCCCACTTATATGTGAATTTTCTCCCACCTCTGCCACCTCTGAGACAGCAAGACCAATGTCTCCCCTTTCTTTTCTTCCTTAGCCTACTAAATGTGAAGAAGATGAGTATTAAGACCTAGACAGTGATCCACTTCTACTTAATAAATAGTAAATATATTGTCTTCCTTACAGTTTCCTTAATAGTTTTTCTCTAGTTTACTGTAAGAATATAGTATAGATAACATACATGCACCATATATAACATAACATATAAAGAGATACATATAACATACAAAATCTATTCATTCAACTGTTCATGTTATTGGGAAGGCTTCTGGTCAGTGATCAAAAGCATCACATGGGTTTTTGACTCAGTGAGGGGGTCAGTGTTCCTAAGCTCTGCCTTATTCAAGGGCTGACTATACTGCTGTTTTCATTAAGGATTTTTGGTATTGGTACAATGATAAACAAATAGAAAAATGAAATTGAACAGATAGCCCAGAAGACTCTCACATATATGATTATCTGATTTATTGTAAATGTTCCATTGCAATACAAGGTAGAGAGAGGAAGGTGGTCTTTTCAATAAATAATATTGAATAAATTGTATGCTTTTAATGAAAAACATTAATTTTGATCTCTATCCCATACCATATATAAATATTAATTTCAGATGCATTATAGACATAAAGTGAAAAGTGAAACAGGAGATATATGGAAGAAAATGCAGAAAGGTATCTTTATGACCTTGAGTTAGGAAAATATTTCTTTAACTAGGCAAGAAAAGCGCTAATCATAAAAGAGGAGATAAATTATTCTTCATTAAAATTAAGAACTATTCATTAAAAGACATCATGTATAGAGTGAAAAGGCAAGCTGTAGATGAGATAATGTTTGTAATACAATTATCTAGAAAATACCTTGTGTCCAGAATAAAGATCCTACAAATGAACAGAAAGTCAAGAGTTCCCAATACAAAAAAATAGGCAAAAGTCTTGAACAGGCACTCCTCAAAAGAAGATTTCACAAAGCCAATAAGCATTTAAAAAGGACCTTCAACATAACTATCATCATCTACTGAGAAAATGCAAATTAAACCCAAAATGAGATATCAGCACACAGAACCAGGCTTTGGCACCTCACCACTCCACTGAAATTGCTCTGGTTGAGTTGGCCTGTGTCACCCCCATCCACTAATCTAACAGACACTTTTCAGTTTTTATGTCGTTTGAAACTGCTCATGATGCTCCTTCTCTTGAAGTGTTTGCCTCTAAGCAGTGATATAAGGCATGGTTGAGCTGAAGTGGGGATTAGGAGGTGAAATAGAATGATGAAACTGCTCACCAGGCTCCTCCACTTGAAGTGTTTGCCTCTGAGCAGTGATATAAGGCACGGTTGAGGTGAAGTGGGGATTAGGAGGTGAAACAGAATGATCAACAGAGCGGGCATCACAATATGTCAACTTCTTGATAGCAAGGCTCCTTGAGGCTCTGATTCTCAAACTTTGTAGTCAGAAAGTAGTGTATTAAAACTATTTTTAACTAACAAAAGTCTTGGCTGGGTGCAGTGGCTCATGCTTGTAATCCCAGTGCTTTGGGAGGTGGCTGAGGAGGATTTGGAGGAAGATTTCCTAGTATTCCCAGAAGTTCCAAGGCCTCATTAATAGACTTGGGAGTTATTGGTTGTCTCTCCTCTCTACACTTCATCATGTAAAATTTGGAGGCTTTACATAGGCCCATCTGTAAACTCATCTTCTTATGCCATTATGACCTTTCTTTCAGTGCCAGGCTGAAAGTGAAACTTCTTTCTGGGGCTTGTCTGGTCTAAAGTACAGACACAAGTTCCAGGATCCACTTTTCATCTATCTGGACTTTCCATCACCTTCTCCAAATGAAACTCAGTGGGTTGTAGGAATAAGGTGTTTAATAACTATTTTGGAATTTAGGCAATGTCAGAACCCATTCCCATGCTCTCATGTACAGGAGTAGTCTCCCCCCACTAATGTGTATCTAGTATCTGGCACACAGCAGGCGCGCAATGAATTACTTCACCACAAAAAAGGTTTTTCCATTTTATGTAAATGTTACATGTGCATTGCATAGAAAAACTTAAAAATACAGAAAAGCACATCAAAGAAAGTCAAACAAACAAAAAATACTGGATACTCCACCAACACTGAAACACCTACCATTAAAATTTTAATGACCATTCCTTTATTCATTTCTCTCAAAAGTTCATACAAATACATAATATGATATATACAGTTTTATGCTATACAGGCTGCACTTACATTCTTCTGTTTTTATAGTCACTCCCTCCTTATCTCCACTTTTCCTTTTCTCACTCTCCTCAAGATAATCAGTATTAAGAGTCTGGTGTATATTCTTCCATAACTACTCCCATGCATATCTAACACATGAACACATAAATATATTATTAATGTACGATCATTATTTTAACAAAAATGAAATGTTATATACACATTTCATAAAGCAATTATCAAAACATGTGGAAATACATTGAAGCCAGTTAGTATAGATATAGATAGGACTCATTTTCAGTATGACTCACACTGTTCCATAACACAGATATATCACAATTTATCCAACCATTCCTGTAGTAGTAGACATTCACTTTGTTTCCAGTTGGTCCTCTCCCCCAGTCTACAAACAATACTGCTACAAACATGCTTATTTATTTATATTCTTATGCATTGATTATGCTTTTATTTCTGTGGGACTGATTCCCAAAAGTGAGACTACTGGGCCTAAGGGCCTATACTATAGTTAATATTTTAATTATATATTGCTGGATTGCTGGTGGAAATATAAGTTATACAACCTTTATGTAAATTATTTTATAAACCTCAATAGCAAAAGATCTCTTAATTTTTGCCATCTCCATGAAGGAGAAGTTTCATCTCATTGGTCATTTTATTTTGCATTTCCCTGAGCACTATTTAGATTTAAAACCTTTTCATAGGTTAATGGTCATCTATAGTTGTTCTTCTATGAAGAACCATCCAGTCCAGAGGGACTTAAGACTTGAATGTAAAAACTAAAATTAGAAACAAACTTTCTAAAATCTTAAAAACAAACTGAGGATATCCAGGGATTAAGGATACCTCTCTTAATCTAAATTAGTAAATTGAGAATCTAAAAATGAAAAGATATAAATATTTTAATGTAAGAATAAAAATGTGACTCTATTTAAAAGTATAATGACAAATACTAGATTAAGAAAAATATTTGCTACACAAATAACAAAGGACTAATATCTAAAATATATAAAAAAGTACCTCCAGATTTATAAGAAAAGGCAGATAAACCAATAGAAAAATAGGCATTTTATATATATAGGCAATTAATTGAAGATAATTTGTTGAATGAGTAAAGTATAAAATCTGAATGAAGGCTTTCATTTGTATGTTATTTTTCTCTAGTGTGAATTTTCTTATAACTTCTAAGGTCTAATATGACTAAATGCTTTTCCACATTCATTATGTTTCTAGAGTTATCTATTTAGTGTATATTGTGGGTGAATTTTTAATGAAGATTTCCCACATTCATAAAATATAGTTTACCAAATTCATGTTGTGGAGTTGAGATTTGAATGAATGATTTATGGTTCTCTATATTAATTGAGTTTCTCTCTGATGTATTTTTTGATGTACAGTAAGGCTTGAACTACTCCTGAAGGCTTTCCCACATTCATTACATTTATAGGGTTTTTCTCCAGTATGCATCCTCAGGTGTACAGTAAAGTCTGAGTTAGTTCTGAAGGCTTTTCCACATTCTTCACATTTATAGGGCCTCTCCCCAGTGTGAATTCTCTGATGTAGAGTTAGCTGTGATAGAGTAATACAACCTTTTCCACATTCCTTACAGGTATAGGGCTTTTCTCCAGTATGTGTTCTCCAATGCACTGTAAGGTATGAACCCCTCCTGAAGGCTTTTCCACAGACATCACACTTATAGGGCTTCTCTCCACTGTGGATTTTCTGATGTTCTGTGACATGTACCATCTGGCTAAATGCTTTTCCACAGTCATTACATTTAAATGGTTTTTCTCCAGTATGTGTTCTCTGATGGGTATTAAAGCCCGAGTTACTTGTGAAAACCTTCCCACATTCATTACA
This sequence comes from Loris lydekkerianus, assembly GCA_963574355.1. Classification (NCBI taxonomy): domain Eukaryota; kingdom Metazoa; phylum Chordata; class Mammalia; order Primates; family Lorisidae; genus Loris; species Loris lydekkerianus. Next base: position 6,271 of record CAUYPK010031420.1, read on the forward strand.
TTTATAGGGTTTCTCTCCTGTGTGCCTTCGTTGATGCACAGTGAGCTGTGATGTATTAGTGAAGGCTTTCTCACATTCATTACATTTATAGGGTTTTTCTCCAGTATGTGTCCTTTGATGTACAATAAGGTATGACTTAGTCCTGAAGGACTTTCCACAATCATAACATTTATAGGGTTTCACTCCAGTATGAATTTTCTGATGTTCCTTGAGATTTACCATTTTGGTGAATGCCCTCTCACAGTCACTACATTTATAAGGTTTCTCTCCAGTGTGAATCCTCTGATGCACAGTTAAGTGTGATTTTATTCTGAATGATTCCCCACATTCATTACAAAGATAAGGTTTCTCTTCAGTATGAATACGCTGATGTATAATTAGAGAGGAAGAACGCATGAAGGCCTTTCCACATTCATTACATTTATAAGGTTTCTCTCCTGTGTGCATTCTGTGGTGTACAGTAAGGCATGAATAATTAATGAAGGCTTTTCCACATTCATTACATTTATAGGGTTTTTCTCCTGTATGAATTCTCTGATGTTCTGTGAAATTTGCTATGCGGTTGAAGGCTTTCCCACATTCATTACATTCATAGGGTTTTTCCCCCGTGTGAGTTCTTATATGTACAATAAGGCTTGAATTACTTCGGTAGGCTTTCCCACATTCATTACATCTAAAGGGCTTCTCTCCGGTATGAATTCTCTGATGAACATTAAATATTGTGGTATTCTTGAAAGATTTCCCACACTCATTGCACCTATATGGTTTCTCTTCAGTATGGGTCTTTTGGTGCACACTGAGATATGATTTATTCCTGAAGGCTTTCCCACAATCATTACATTTGAAGGGCTTCTCACCATTGTGAGTTTCCTGATGTCTTGCCAGTTTTGATTTGTCACTAAAAGCTTTCCCGCATTCACTACATTGATAGGATTTCTCTCCAGTTTGAATTCTCTGGTGCTGATTCAGACGGGCACACTGGCTGAAGGATTTTCCACAGACATTGCATTGATAAGGCTTCTCTTTTGTATGGATTCTCTGATGTACCATCAGTGATGAAGAAGCAATGAAGGCCTTTCCACACTCATTACATTTATAAGGTTTTTCTCCAGTGTGGATTTTTTTATGCTGACTGAGATACGAAGGCTGGCTGAATGTTTTCCCACATTCAGCACATGTATAAGGTTTCTCTTTAGTGTGAGTTCTTTGATGCTGAATGAGTAATGACCTATAACGAAAGGCCTTTTCACATATACTACATTCATAGGGTTTTTCTCTATCATTGGATTTTTTCCCCAAGGTAAGTTCTGAAGTCTGTTTTATGGCTTTGCTGCTTTCTGTGCCCTTGTAAACTATCTTCCCCAAATGGGTACCTGTAATAAAATCTAAATTCTCTGTGAAATTTTCCTCATGTATTTGGCATTTGCTGTGGGATTCTTCTGTGGCAAGTGCTGGCTCTGTAACAAGAACAGATACAAATCTATAATCTCTTTGACCAGTGGGAATCTTCTTGTGAGTAATTGTTCTTTGACTCAAATTACTGTCCTCACTATTTTGCTGTCTTAATATCCTGTCATTCCATTTCCATAATCCTCTCATTCTGGAATCCCACAGACCACTCTCTGTGAGTTTCTCTACTACAGCCTCCTGCGATAAATCTTCAGAAATGTCATCTGTTAGTGTAGCATTCTTGGTTCCAGGTTTGGTCTGTAAGTCTAGGGGGATAAAAAGAAAAAAATCAAGTAACTCCTTTCCTAGCTGAGGAAATTTTATTATCTTAACAAGACAATAATTCCCAACCATGCTTTCTATTTGTTCTCATTCTTGGTCGATTAGCTCTGTTATGAGGGTTTTCTCAAATTTCCCTGGAAGAACAGTTTATTCAAGTCTTTGTACATACTATTCAGTAGAACTTTTACGGAAGAAAACATTTTGATTTTCAAAAAGTGAGTTGAACAACAAACTTATCAAAAACAATATTTGTAATTACTGATATTTTTAAAAGTGAGAAGTACTTAATCAAGAGTGGCTTTTGCAACCATTTTATAGACCTTAAGAACATTTTTAACAGTTTGTTAAAAATTCACTTTAAAAATATTCTACTATGGGTTATAGATCTTATGACTTGCTTACATCTGAAATTCAGTATATATATTTATTAGAGACATAGTCTCAATTAGTTATCTGGGCTAGAGGGTGGTGACATCATCATAGCTCACTGCAACCTCAAACTCCTTACTCAAATGACCCTTATTCATCAGTCTCCTGAGTACAGATGTGCATGACCACAGTCGGCTAATTTTTCTGTTTTTTTGTAGATAATGGAGTCTCACTATGTTTCCCAGGCCAGTATTGAACTCAAGTGATTCTCCTGCCTCAGCCTCCCAAGTGGCTCATGCCCAGCCTTGCAATTTAATATATTTTAGAAGACATTTTTATACTTTTTAAAACTGTTAATTCATTTTTAAGTAATCATGTCTAAATTCAACAGAAAAATTCTGTGGACAGCAAAATGGTTTTATGACTTTAAAACTCACTTGGAAGCAATAAATTTTAAGTTATTTTGCCTACATAAAATAAAAATTAATTTTCTGTCATGCAGAAATATTTTATATTTTACCATTCTTTACTTTTACCTTTTAATAGTTTTAACTATTTATTATTTGTTTTTTAGAGACAGAGTCTCACTTTGTCACCCTCAGTAGAGTGCGGTGGCATCACAGCTCCACAGCAACCTCCAACTCCTGGGCTTAGGTGATTCTCTTGCCTCAGCTTCCTGAGTAGCTGGGACTACAGGCACCCGCCACAACGCCCAGCTATTTTTTTGTTGCAGTTTGGCTGGGGCCGGGTTTGAACCCACCACCCTCGGTATATGGGGCCAGCGCCCTACCCACTGAGCCACAAGTGCTGCCCAATAGTTTTAATTATTTGAGTATATATTTTTGTTGTCCTAGCACATTATATTGCCATTATCTGACAAGAATTTTTTTCTGTCAGAATAAAAGTTAAAGAAAAAACAACAACTTGGGATTCAGAAACTAATACATTTACAAGGTCAAAAGAATATAAATTTGGAAAGCAGGTAAAACTGCTATAAAATATAAATTTTATATAAAATTATAAAAGCTTAGGATGCAAAAGGCCATTATATTAGCAATTAGAAATTTTCTTCAATAAATTTACTTGCAGAAACTTTATCAATATATATGGGCGAAATCTTCATCTTTCCTGAGTGGAAGTAAAATGTCACTTCCTAACAACAAGGATAAAAAACAGAAACCCAACTTTTACATTTCAAGAAAGCTGTACTTTGGTAATGTCAGACTTAAGTATTCTGGACCTGAATTATTTCTGATTACAATTAGGAAAGTGGACAAAATAGAGAAACAAAGTCTGTCTGAAAGCAGCTGAAAGCTAGAAAGACTTAAAGAATTACTATGAGAAGAATGAACCTCCCCAAAGAGATCTCAAAATCTATATCCAGTGAGATAAGAACTATTTTACATTTTTAAGTGGTTAAAAAAGATATCAAAAGAATGGTATATTGTGACATATTAAAACTGCATAAACTTCATATTTTGGTGTTCATAATGAAGTTTTAGTGGACCATAACTATGTTTATTGTTTAACATATTGTCTATGGATGTTTTTGTGCTACAATGGCAGAATGGAAAGCTGCATCAGACTTATGACCCCACAGAGCCTAAAGTATTTGCTGCCTTGCTTTCATAATATATTTGCTGGTTCCTAAATTAGACAGATGGTTCACTGGTCAACAGATTCCTTTTCTCATTTGTTTGGGTTTCTTTTTTTGTGACAGAGTCTCACTTTGTCACCCTTGGTAGAGTGCTGTAGCCTTATAGCTCACAGCAACTTCAGACTCTTGGACTCAAGTGGTTCTCTTGCCTCAGCCTCCCTAGTAGCTGGGACTATAGGCACCAGCCACAACACCTGGCTATTTTTAGAGGCGGAGTCTCCCTCTTGTTCAGGCTGGTCTAGAACCTGTGAGCTCAGGCAATCTACTTTCCTTGGCCTCCCAGAGTGCTAGTATCACAGGTGTGAGCCACCGCACCCATCCTCAACAGATTTTATATAAGACAGAAAACAATGAAATGATACCTTTGAAATGCTGAAAGAATATAACTACCAACCTAAAATTCTAAACTTACCAAAAAGATTCTCCAAAAATAAAGGTCAAATAAAGATATTTTAGGCAAAGAAAGAATGTGACACAAGCATATATGAATAAAAGGAAATATTAAAGGGTGTTCTTTAGGTAGAAGAAAAATAATCTCAAATGTAAGCTCACCAATGAAAAAATGAGAGGGGAAAGGTAAAAATATGGGTTGGTTTAAATGAATATGTGATCTGACATACATAGAATTAAAACACAAAACTTCAAAAATATATGTGAGGTTAAATGGAATAAGCTGTTTTAAAGTGCTTGTGTTGCTTGGGAAGAAGGAAAAACCTATATTAGACTATTGAATCAAATACATGCTTTAAAAAAATTTTATTTTGTTTTTTGAGACAAAGTCTCATTTGTCATCCTGGGTAGAGTGCCATGGCATCACAGCTCACAGCAACCTCCAACTCTTGGGCTCAAGCAATCCTCTTGCCTCAGCCTCCAAGTAGCTGGGACTATAGGCACCTGCCACAATGCTCAGCAAGTTTTTGTATGTTTATTAGAGAAGGCATTTCGCTCTTGCTCAGACTGGTCTTGAACTCCTGAGCTCAGGCAATCCACCCCCATTGGCCTCCCAGAGTGCTAGAATTACAGGTGTGAGCCACTCCACCCAGCCAAGGATGTATGCTTTAATCTCAGTGTTAACCACTGAACCAGTAATTAAAATGTTATAACTACAAAGTGACTAGAGGGGGCAAAAAGAACAATAAAGAATGATAAATCCAAAGGAAGGTATGAGTGGGAAGATAAAGATTACAGAAAAGGCAAAACACTTTCACAGTTAAATGGTACAGTTAACAGATTATGTAATGTATTACTTACAAATGAACTGAATACTCCAAAGACACAAACTGTCAGATAGATTTATAAAATTTAACAATATGCTACTTATAAAAGAAAGTGTAGGTGAACAGATGAAAAAAGATACACTATACAAACAATAACCAAAGGAAAGATGCTCTAGAAATAGTGGCAAAACAGACTTTAACTCAAAAACCATTAATAGGTAAGACATTTTTCATAATGACAATTTACCAGAAAGATGTAATAATTCTAACTTTGCATTTTTTAAAAAACATAGCTTTGAAATACATAAAAAATTAAATGAACTAATATAAGAAACAAATTTACAGTCTCCCTAGAAGACTTAAAAAATATATCTTTCTTAACCAATAGAATAAGTTTTAAGTATACACTTTAGCAACATAATTAAGGAACTCAACCTCTTGACATGTCAACAACACAGTACTCAATACCAAGACTATACATTTTTTTCAAGTACGCACAAAATGTTTCAAAAAATTGACACTATGGTAAGTAAAGCAAGTTTGAAGAAACCTGCAAAAGCTAAAGAATACATAGCATGTTTTCTGACCACAGGAGTATTAAAGACAATAAGATTCGCAGAAAATTCCCAAATGGTAAAAATTAAGAAAAACACTTCTAGGGCAGCGCCTGTGGCTCAGTGAATAGGGCACTGGCCCCATACACTACAGGTGGTGAGTTCAAACCCGGCTTCGGCCAAACTGCAACAAAAAATAGCCAGGCGTTGTGGTGGGCGCCTGTACTCCCAGCTACTCCAGAGGCTGAGGCAAGAGAATTGCCTAAACCCAAGAGCTGGAGGTTGCTGTGAGCTGTGATGCCACGGCACTCTACCCAGGGCGACAAAGTGAGACTCTGTCTCTAAAAACAAAAGAAAAACAAACAAACAAACAAACAAACAAAAAACAAACACAAAAAATAAAAACAAACAAACAAAACACTTCTAAATAACTCAAAGGTCAAAGATACCACAATAGAAATCATTAAATATATTAAACTCAAAAATTATGAGGATGCTACATAAAAAGTGTGATATATTCCTGATAGCTAAATTAAATTAGAATGGCCAAGAATCAATGACACAAGTATCCAATTCAAGAAGTTACAAAAGATCCACAAATTAAACCTTCAGAAGGTAAAAAAGTGAAATAATAATAAAGAGCAGAAAGTAATAAAACAGATAAAATATAATGAAAAAAGATTACAAATGGTTCTTTCAAATAAACTCTAGAGAGACTAAGCTAACAGAAAGAGAACCATCCCTTCAGATCCACATGAACATTTAAAAGATAACGAGGAAGCATGCCAGTAAGATTAACACTGAGATTAAATGGAACAGTTCCTAGATAAATATAATTTGCTAAACTGGAAAAATAGATGTAATAAACATGAATAGTCTATAAGTACTGAAGGTATAGAAGCCATCATCAAACATCTTTCACAATAAAAGCAGGAGGCCAAGAGGGCTTTCTGGTAACCTCCATGTCCCATAAGAAATACAAGTTTCCTTCTCCCATGACTCTTTCCTCACTATAAGCTGATGATCTTGCCTCGCACATCAGAAAACATGGCAACCATCACATCATCCCCTCATCAGTGGACCCGTGTGGGCACCCATCTTCTCCATCATCCCCAGTGTTACAACACAGGAGTGGCCTCCTTATTCAAGGTAAATTTCTTCTTTTACATTCTAGATTTTATCTCCTTTAACTTCCTCAAACAATTTCGTCTTTCAGTGATGCTGTCTTTGTCTGGCAATATCGATTTCTACCTCTCCACTGAGGTAAAATCCTATTAGCAGTCACACATGCCACAGAAACCTCCATCTCCAAAATAAAATGGATGTTCTTTTTCTTTAATTTTTATATTATTTTTAAGAGACGGGAGGTCTCTCTCTGTCACTTGGGTTGGAGTGCACTGGTGCGATCGTGATCATAGCGCTCTGCAGCCTTCAATCCCTGAGCTCAAGCAGTTCCATCCCCACCCCTGCCACCCTTCCAGCCTCCAGATTGGCTGGGACCACAGACCCCCCAGGGCTGGCAGTTTCTTGACTCCATTCTTTCTTTAGTTGCTGCTCCATTTTTCCTTCCCTCTTTCCAGGGGGGAAAACTCCTTCTCTAAACTTGTCTAAACTATCTCCAATGCCTACTCACTCTTAAGTATACATAATATTTGATATATAAAAAGAATATACGTAATATGTAACACATATATGAGTTATGAGTGGTATTATAATAAAATGAATGTTCAAATGAACTTGAATCCATTTCTCTCAGCTATCTCTAACTGCCATCACCTTGCTCAAAGTCACTATCACCTCCTGCCTAGACTACTCTAACAGCTTCAACTTACTGTCTGCATAAAGCAGCACCTTTAAGTTCTAGCTCCATAAACAGAATTATTTTCTAAAAATGCTCTCCATGCCTTTTCACTTAGATCATCTACAAAGGCCTGACAGCACCTGACTCTCTGACCTTCTTCTGTGCCAATTTCCCCTCATTTCAACCACAACAGCTTCCTTTGATTTCTGGAACAACATGACATACTTTTCTGTATCAGAACCGGGCCCTGCTGTTCTCTTTGCCTGGAATGCTTCTCTTCTCCTCTGCCCTCCTCTGGCTTCTTCTGACCCTTTAGGCCTCAGCTTAAATGTTGCTCCTCCAGAAGCTCCGCTGATCATCATGTCTAAAGGAAGTAACCTCATATCACCCCAGTTTATCTCACAGCTGAAAGGCATTGCAGCCACCATCTAGTTTGTTTTTATTTACTTGCTAGTTGCCTATTGCTCAAAATTTAATCTTCATGAAGGAGAATGAAGGGACCACCATCTGGTCCATTTTATTCACTACTGTAAGCCCTGGTATCGAACCCAGTTTACAGCATATAGATGTATAATAAATACTGATTAAAGAAATGAATATTGTATTTTGATTCTCAACTGACTACTTTCTTGTACCCCCAATTAGTTAAGAACCTGAAGGACAGGAAGAGGGCTCCCCCAAGGTTTCAGCAGTCTTACAGGTGAAGAAAGTTAAATAATGAGTAAATAGGTTTACCTTAAAAAACATCAGTGGGGACCCTTATGAAAGCATTTTTAGGAAAATGAAGGAAGAAATGTGAGATATTAGTGAAATAAATGAGAAAAATATAAAGTTAACTAGAGAAGATAGAACTGAAAGGAATTTTATGCATGTTTGAATAAAGAAATGAAGGAATAATTATGAAAATCATGTTCCCAAGAAAACAGAGAATGGGATAGAGAAAAAAGTGGAGGACAGAGAAGGGAGACTGAAGAGGGAGTGAGAAAGATGGACTGAGAGACAGGGGGATTTTTTTCTGCTGAGACAGCTTTGAGCAAAGATACTGCTGAAGATATTTCAGATATTCTGCTGAACATCCCTCCATGACCATTACTTGAAATAAATCCCACTTTCTTAACTCACCTGGATAGGGGGTTCTTGTGATTTCTCTCACCATGGCCCATGGTCCTTTCCCATTCTCCAAATGGGATATCATGTCTGGTTTGGAAACTGCAAGCCCTGTTCAGAGAAAAATAAATAGGAGTTGATTGGAGCTGTGAGGAAGAACTATTGCCAAATTCAGTCCCAGTTCTTAATTTTCTGTGCAGAATGGCCATTATAGAAAGTTGCTTTTTAACATTTTATTTATTCTATTTTATTTTTTTTTGAGACAAAGTCTTAGTCTGTGCCCTGGGTAGAGTGCTCATAGCAACCTCAAACTTTTAGGCTCAAGCAATCCTCATGCCTCAGCCTCCCAAGTAGCTGGGACTACAGGCTCCTGCCACGACGCCTGGTTAGTTTTTCTGTTTTTTAGTAGAGACAAGGTCTCTGGTTTCACTCTTGCTCAGGTTGGTCTCTATTTTCTGAACTCAAGCAATCCACCTGCCTCAGCCGTCCAGAGTGCTAGGATTACAGGTCTGAGCCTCCATATCTGGCATTATAAAAAATTTTAAGAATGGCATTATCCAATACAGCAGGGATCCTCAAACTACAGCCCGCGGGCCACATGCGGCCCGCCGAGGACATTTATCCAGCCTGCCGGTGTTTTTGCCACCGCTGCCTGTCCTGCTTAGCAGCCGACTGGTCCCAGCCCGTAGTGCGCATGTGTGGAATGTGCGCCGCACTCTCCGACTTCCCTCCTTCTCTCTGTCTCTCGACTCCTCCTCAGTCTCTGGACTAACTGATGCACACTTGCATCACTTGTTACGAGTAGCAGTGACAAATATAGAACCGGATACTGACCATGTCATTAGCCAAAAGCAGACCCATAATTCCCATTGAAATACTGATAAGTTTGTTGATTTAACTTTACTTGTTCTTCATTTTAAATACTGTATTTGTTCCCATTTTGTTTTTTTTACTTCAAAATAAGATATGTGCAGTGTGCATAGGAATTTGTTCATAGTTGTTTTTTTTTTTTTAACTATAGTCTGGCACTCCAACGGTCTGAGGGACAGTGAACTGGCCCCCTGTTTAGAAAGTTTGAGGACCCCTGCAATACAGTATCTGATAGCCACATATGGCTATTGAAATTAGAATTATTTTTATTAAAAATAATTTCAGATTAATATATGGGCACAAATAATTAGGTTACTTTTTTTTTTTTTTTTTGCATTTGTTAGGTAAAGTCCAAGTTATAGTTGAGCCTTTTACCCAGGAGGTGTATCATATATTCCCACCTTGGTGAGAACTGACAAACTGCCTCCCTTCTTCCCTGTCCCTCCTCTCTCTTCCCACTACCTCTCTAGATTTAATTGTGTTGTTCTCTTGTGTGGGCCAGTGCTTGCTCATCTACTGGTTTCATACCAGTACTGAGTACATTGGATGCTTGGTTTTCCATTCTTGTGATACTTTACCTAGGAGGATGTTCTCTAAATCCTTCCAGGTTAATACAAAAGACGTAAAGTCTCCATGGTGGCTGAATAGTACTCCATAGTATACATACACCATAGTTTTTTACTTAATCCATTCATGAGTTGATGGGAACTTTGGTTGTTTCCACATCTTGGTGATCATGAATTGAGCTGTGATAAACAATTTAGTGCAAATTCTTTATGGTAAATTATTTTTTTCTTCTGGATAGATACCTAGTAATGGGATTATTGGATCAAATGAAAGGTCTACTTTTAATTCTTTGAGGACTCTCCATACTTCTTTCCAAAAATGCTGTGTTAGTTTGCAATCCCACTAACAGTGTTCCCTTCTCTCTGCCCCCACACCAGCATCTGCAGCTTTGGGACTTTGTGATGTGGGCTAGTCTCACTGGAGTTAGGTGATATCTCCAGGTGGTTTTGATTTGTATGAAATTTGAAATTAAATCAATTAAATTTTAGGCCAGGTGTGATGGCTCATGCCTAAAATGCTAGCACTTTTGGAGGCTGAGGTGGAACAATCACGTGAGGCCAGAAGTTTGAGACCAGCCTGAGCAACATAGTGAGACTCTATCTCTACAAAAAATTGAAAGATTAGTTGGGAAGGTGGTAGGTGCCTCTAGTCCCAGCTACTCAAGAGGTTGAGACAGAAGGATTGCTTGAGCTCAGGAGTCTGAGTTGTGGTGAGCTATGATGATGCCACTGCAGTTTAGCTCAGACAAGAGAACAAGACTCTGTCTCAAAAAAAAAAAAAAAAAAAAGTGCAATTTAAAATTCAGTTCTTCAGGCTCAGCGCCTGTGGCTCAAGCAGCTAAGTCGCCAGCCACATACATCTGCGCTGGTGGGTTCAAATCCAGCCCAGGCCCGCCAAACAACAATGATGGCTACAACCAAAAAAAAAAAAATAGCCGGGCGTTGTGGCGGGCACCTGTAGTCCCAGCTACTTGGGAGGCGGAGGCAGAGGCAGAATTGCTTGAGCCTAGGAGTTGGAGGTTACTGTGAGCTGTGACGCCACAGCACTCTACCCAGGGCTACAGCTTGAGGATCTGTCACAAAAAAAAAAAAAAAAAAAAAAAAAAAATTCAGTTCTTCAGGTGGACTGCCCAAATTCCAAGCGCTCAATAATGGCTAGTACCTGCCATATTGGACAGCACAGATACAGAACATTTCTATCATAGAAGAATGTTTTATTGTGCATAGATGTTCTAGATGATTACAAAGATACCCCAAAAGAGCTCAATACTATGATCTAGATTTGATGGAATAATCTGAGTTTATTCCCATCTATAGAAGTGGCTAGGAAAACTTTGGTTCGAAATCTGTAACATTGTCAACAATGTCCAAGATGCCAAAGAAATAAGTATTTCTTATTCTATTAATACAATAGGCAGACCATTTAGTTAAGAGAAAGGAATAGCATAACTCCCAACAACATGCCCCTAACATGAAGAGATTTTTGACACCTAAACTCTAATCCAAAATTTAGTTAAGAACTTTAGAGGATCTATATCTTGGGCAAACCTGGTAAAATTGGCAGACAGAACAACACAGAGGAGACGTTGCCCTTACCCAGGGAGGCCAGATTCCTGTAATTCTCCAGCATCACATCCTTGTGCAGGTCCCTCTGTGTAGGGTCCATCAACCTCCACTCCTCCAACGTGAAGTCTACAGCCACATCTTTAAATGTCACTGATTCCTAAAATAATTACACTGTGATCACTCACAGACTACACAATTAGACTTGTTAGGCAGAATAATACATAAAAAACTGGAGAAGAACTCCAGAAATTACAATCACCAAATTATTATGTAGGTCAGCCAGTTAATCCTGTATGAGATGTATGAATCTCTCCAGTGACAAGAACTTAAAATCATGAAAGGAAGCTTATTCCGTCTTCAGAATGTCACCTGATAGCAGGAGTTTTTAATAACTACATCTGGCTGTCTATAAATATTGGCCCTACTGTGTTATCTGGAGTCAACAGTATGGTTTCCTCCCTCCCTAGAAGGTATTTAAAATACTTGGTAACAGCTAGTAGTCTCCACCCAAATCATCTTTCTTTCTTAAAACCCCCTTTTATATAAAGTATCAATTTTATTTCAGTTCCAATCTATAGAATATGGCTTACTAAGAGATATATTTTGCCATTTAGATGGTGGATGTAGAATAAAAAAATAGAAGAATGAGTTATACAACATTTTTAATGGTTACTTATTGGGAGAAGTAGGAAACAGTGTAGAGAGGAGGGCTGCAATGGAGACTCGGCTCCTTTGAATATTTGGTTTTGTAGATCTGACTTTTGAAACATAATACTTCATATTATTATAAAATGAAAATTAAAAATTAAAAAAGCAATCCCTAAAAATTAAAATTAAAATGAAACTAGTTGGTAGCATACCCATTCATCATAGAGGAACAATTTGAGTGACTTTAAAATACTTTAAATCCCTCATGAGATACATCCTGAGGAAAAAAAGAACTGTGAAACAAAAACAAAAACAAAACATTTTCAGTAAATAATCGTATTGGTTGTAGTGATGGAAATGCTGAAATGCTATTCTGCAACTTCTGGGTAGGTATTTTTGGATAAAGCAAATCAGCATATTGATGTCATAAATTTGGCATGGGAGAAAGAAGATACAAATGTAATACTGACAAGATAAAGTTTAAAACTTCATAGCTCCAACTCTGAATTGGAAGTATCAGTATAAAGTAATAAAGTATTTTATGTTTAAGGAAAGAATGAAACATATTTCCTAGCTTCATCTACTAAAAGGGCTTAGGGACAATAACGAATGAGGCAGCATTATGCAAGTCTGCTGTGACCTGTAAACATTACCTACTACTCTAAGGAACCAAGGCCTGGAACATTCTGACACCAAAAGCAAGGAAGCTGTCCAGCACTACCAGGGTTACGTCTGAGACACTGGGACCAAGTTGAAGAGGCGTCTTCTTGCCAATGATGTGAAAAATGGGGGAGCAATACAGATTTCAAAAATGTCTAATATGGTTATATTTATGAGTTTATAATAAATTATTTTTTAAAAACCTTTCTCATCTTTGGAGAATGCTGGAAACAGGCAAATTAAAAAAAGTATCAACTGTTTGCCCTTCCTGTCCTATGCAAACTATACATAGTTTGTATAGTAACCAAATTAAATAGTTGATGAAGGGAGGTTGTCCTTTATGGAAGTACTCCAGCTAGTAAATGAAAAAGGAGTGAAAATTAAAACATCACCACTTTGAAACCTCTAATGAATTAAGGGGTCATTGGGAGCTGCTAACATAAGAGAAAAAGGCCTCAATTAGGCATTACATACATTCTGATGGTATATATCCGCCAGTAATACAAAATTACACTGCCAGAAATATCTTAAAAATCAAAATAACAAATAATTTAAAGAAAATACAGGGACAGAGGAGTGTGTTAAATAATCCCAAGGGAATGCAATCAGTAAAATCCATATTGTGTGAAATTCTAAGTTAATGCTCTATCACTTTGGCAAACCTGGTAAAATGGGCAGATACAACAACACACAGGAGACATTATCCTTACCCAGGGAGACCAGATTCTCTAGCATCACATCCTTGTCCAGGTTATAGCAAATATAAATATATAAATATATATAAAAATATTTCCAATAGAAATATAATGCAAGTCATATATGTGACTTTATATTTTCTAGTAACCAAAATAAAAACAAAAAGGAATTGGTGAAATTAGTTTTAATAATATATTTCACTTTGTCCAATATATACAAATATGATAATTTCAACATGCATCAATATTAATTTAAAACTTTACACTATTTTTCTCATATTAACTCTTTGAAATACAGTATGTATTTTAAATTTATAACACATCTCAATTCGGACTAGTTACTGTGGCAGTTCTGAAGACTTAATTAGTGTAAAGCATTTAAAGAAATCTGTCTCCTTTAACTAATCACTATGTTAGCCATGCAGAGATTTCAATGGCCACATGCAATAAAGAATTTTTCTGGGACTCACTTTACAGGTGAGTCCCAGAAAGTTACTAAACAAACAAAGCTGTTATAGCAGCAGCAATCACAACAACAAACTCTGGAGAAGGGAGTTGATTTCCATGGTGGCTACATTATATTATTTAAAATATCTGGCTTTCAACAAAAAATTATAAAATATACAAAACATCCATTCATATATATAGATCCATATATAGTAAACACACCCACACACCCAAAGTAGTCAATAGAAACTCTCCCCTGAGGAAGTCAAGATATTGTAACTATTAAACACGTATTATGCTCAAAGACCTAAAGAACCACGTGTAAAGAATTTTTAAAAATTCTGAGAATGCTATTTTACTAAATAGGAATTCTAGAGTTGAAAAGCACAATAACTAAAATAAACACATCAGTAAGACATAACAAATTTAGACATATATTTGCTTAAAAGAACCTCATAATACTAGAAGCAAGAATTTACATAATTATAGGGACAAAGAGACAGTGAAAGCAGTGCTGAGAGGAAAATTTATAACTGTAAAATGACTAGATTTAAAAAAGAAGACATCAAGTCAATAACCTAAATTTATACCATAAGGAAGTAGAAAAGAGGAAACTATGTTTTTTTTTTTAGAAAGGAAATTAAAAAAATGTTAGAATGAAGATAAAAATACAGAACAGAAAAACAATAGAGTTTCCAAAGACAACTTTTGTCTTTGATAAGATTAAAAAATGTCAAGCCTTTAGCTAGAGTAACTAAGAAAAAAAAAAGAAGACTCAAATTATGAAAACCTAAATGAAAAAGAAGACATTTCAAGTGACCTTAAACAAATAAAAGGATTATAAAGAAATAGTATGAACAATTGTTTCCTACTAAATTAGATAACCTAGACATGAACAAATTTCTTAGAAAGATATAAGCTGCCAAAACTAACTCAAGACTACATAGAAAAATTTACCTAAACTTTCCACAAAGAAAAGCCTGGGTTCAAACAGCTTCACTAGTGAATTCTAACAAACAGTCCAAGAATTGATTGTTAAATTCTTTCCTACTAACTCATCCCCCAAAAGGAAGGGAATAATTCCAAACTCATTTATGAGGCTAATATTACTTAAACTAGACAAAGATATCACAAGGCCACTATGGACCAATATTCTGATGAAAACAGATACAAATTTTTTAATAGAATACTACCAAAATAGATTAAGCAACAAATAAAATATAGTATAGACAATGACCAAAGGAGATTTATCCCAGGAATGCAAGGTTTATGTAATATTGAAAAATCAGTCAATAAATTAAAGAACATATTAATAAAGAACAAAACCATATAATCATCTTAATAGACTCAAAAAAGTGTTTGACAAAATTCAACAAACTTAGAAACAGAAGCAAACATCATCAACCTGATAAAGATCTTCTATGGAAACCCACATGTAACATCATACTTACTGGTAAACAGCCAAATGCATTCCCCCTGAGATCATGAACAAGACACATATGGCCGCTCTTCTTACTTCTAGTCAATATTTTACTGTATGTTTTCACACAGGAAACTAGACATGTAAAATAAATACAAGGTATCCAGATTGTATAGGACAAAGCAAACTTCTATATGCAAATGAACAATCTCTATTTATAGATGAAATTATCTTGCATATGAAAAACCCCAAGAAATACAAGAAATATAAACACACACACACACACACACACACACACACACACACACACCACTCTCACCCACCCATTATAGCGTGGCTTTGTGGCTCACACCTGTAATCCCAGCTACTTGGGAAGCTGAGGTAGGAGTCTGATAGGGGCTGTACTGAGCTATGATGATGCCACTGTGCTAACTCTAAAAATAGAAAAATAAATATAACAAAACAAAAAGCCCCCACTAGAATAAGCTAGTTCAGCAAGTTTCAGAATACAAGATCAATGAACATTTCAAAAAGAAATTAAGAAAAAAATCTACTTACAATAGCAAAAAAAAAAAATACTTAGGAATAAATTTAACAAGACTTGTACACTGAAAACTACAAAACATCACTGAAAGAAACTGATAAATATATAAATAAATGGGAAGACACCATGTTCATATACTGGGAGACATAATCTTGTTAAGACAGCATTATTCCCCAAATTGATCAACAGATTTAACACTGGCCCTATGAAAAGTCCATCTGACTTTTTTTCCTGAAATAGAAAAGGTGATCTTAAAATTCATATGGGAACACAAGGGCCCCCCAGTAGCCAAAACAACCTTGAAAAAGAACAACGTTGGGTGGCAATTGTGAACTGAGCTGCAATAAACATTCTAGTGTTAAAAAAAAAACCAAAGAATGAACAAAATTGGGGAATCCTACTTTCAAATTTCAAGCTTTACTTTAAAGCTATGGTGCTTAAGACACTGTGGTACCAGGATAAGGGCAGGTATTACATCAATGTAAGAGAACTGAGAGTCTATAAATAAATCCTTACATTTATGTTCAGTTGATTTTCAACAAGGGTCATTTCTTTCTTTCTTTTTTCTTTTCTTTTCTTTTTTTTTTGCAATTTTTGGCAGGGGCCGGGCTTGAACCTGCCACCTCTGGCATATGGGGCCAGCACCCTACTCCTTTGAGCAACAGGCACCACCCCCTACAAGGGTCTTTTCAATAAATGATGTTAGGTGGATATTCTCATGCTAAAGAATAAAGCTGAATCCCTACCTCAAACCATATATTAAATTCACTCAAAACAGGCTATAGACCTAAATGTAAGAACTAAAACTATAAAACTCTTAGAAGGAAGGATAGAGGAAAATCTTCATGACCTTTGATTTGGTCATGGACTTTTAGATATGACACCAAAAGCATACTAGAAAAAAGAAAAAAACCAGATAAGTTGGATTTCATAAAAATTAAAAACATTTATGCTTCAAGGTACATAATTAACAACTCAAAAAGACAACCCAGTACAACTACAGTTTGGACTCTGCCTAACAAATGCAAACAATGTAACCTAATCTTCCGTACCCTCATATTAATCTGAAATTAAAGAATCCCCCCCCAAAAAAAAGAGTACACGGAAAGCTCTCTCATGCTTTCCATCAGGTGATGGCAGAGTGAGGAAGTGCCATCTGTAAGGAAACGGGTCCTTATCAGACACTGAATCTTCCAGCGCTTTGATTGTGGCCTTTCAGCTGCTAGAACTGTAAAAAATAATTTTTTTTAAAAGACAATCCAAAGAATGTGAGAAAATATTTACAAATCATTTATAAGATAAACAATTTATAACTAGAAGATATAAAGAAATCTTACAACCCTAAAATAAAAAAAAAGGCCAAATAAAAAAGGGCAATGGACTTGAATAGACATTTCTCCAAAGAAGATATACAAATGGTCAATACACATATGAAAAAATGCTCAAGAAAATAAGATACGATTAAATAAGATACAAGAAGATACCATTTCACATTCAACAAGATGTATATAACAAAAAGGACAGACATCATCAAGAGTAGTTGAGGATGTAGCGACACTGCAACCCTCGTACAAGTACGTTGATGGTGGGAACATAACATGGTGCACCTGGTTTGAAAAATGATCTGATGGCTCCTCAAGATGGTGTCACATCACATCATTCCAATCCTAGGTATATATACCTAAGAAAAATAAAACATACACTCACACAAAAGCCTGTACACAAGTGTTCATAGCATCATTATTCACTACCCCAAAAGTAGAAACAACTCTACCATCCATCAACTGACTAGTGGTTAAACAATGTCTGGTGGAACCATATAACCGACTGTTACTTGGCCATAAAAGGAATAAGTACTGATACATCCTACAACACAGATGAAGCCCAGCATGAAGGCAAGCAGTCGCAAAGGACCACACAGTACATCTAATTCCATTTATATGAAATGTCCAGAATAGGAAATCTACAGAGACAGAAAGATTAGTGTCTGTCAGAGGCTGTGAGGAGGAGGAATGGAGAATACTGCTAACACATCTGCGGTTTCTTTTGAGGGATGACGAAAAATCCTGGAATTCAATAGCAGTGATAGTTGTTGAACTCTGTGAATACACATATATTTAAAATCCAGTGAAATGTATACTTTATGAATTTTATAATAGTATTAGGAAGTTATTCTTTCCCTCTCAGGGAAAAACCAGTAAAGAAACAATGATAAAAAAAATCAGGGAGTTGTGTTAGGTGAAGAACAAATCACACTGCCTATGGTGCCCCAGTTTTATTTTCACTTTCCATTCATTTTTTCTTTCAATTACTGCCATGCCTCAGTTGAACTTTCTAGTAATCTAACCATAGAATGCAGAAGTGTGAATTAAGCTCTAAAACATAGTAAGACTGCCCAAAATGGAAGTTTTGATGTTGGTGAAAGCGAACTCATTTACCTTTCCCTTTATTCAGAAGGGACCTTTACTTGTCAAACTAAAGAAATGATTGCTAAAATTAATGTTTTATTTTTATTGCAAAAAGATCCTAGGGAGTTAGAAGAGTACTGATTTTTTTCAATCACACTATCCCAGACTAACTCTATTCTTAATGTAATTAAAAATTAAAATTAAATTAAGAATACCTTTGAGAAGGGACACAAAGTGGGGTGGAAGGAAAACCTGGCCTGATGAATGAGGAAGTCTGGTGGGTCAGTAAGAATGTGGGTAGATAGAAAGAGACAATAACCAATGACCAATAGAAAAGCTCAATAATGCCTGGAGGCACAGAGAGGCCAATGAAATATCTGCAACCAATTTCAAATGGAGAGAAACTGCATATGAGCCTTTGGGTCTCTGTCTCTCGCACCTTCTCTCCATCATGAGAGGGACCCACTTCCAACTCTCTTTGGAGATGCTCTAAATTTTCTTTGTTCTTCCTAAATAAAATTTCTCTTTGCTACACTGAGACTTGTGCAGGTTACTTTCACACTGCCTATGGTGCTCCAGTTTTATTTTCACTTTCCATTCATTTTTTCTTTCAATTATTGCCGTGCCTCAGTTGAACTTTCTAGTAATCTAACCAGGTCAACCGGGTTCAGGGAACCCAGACCCCCAACAAATTTAATTTTAAATTAAATTAAGAGTACAATTAAAATCACCAACTACATGCACAATACCCACAAATCTTTAAAATATAGACAATACCCACTGTTGATTCTCAGTTTCAAAACTAGCCTTTTATATTTTTTGCTGAGAAAATAATATTAATAAGCCAGGTTGATGTAAAGTTTTCTTTTTAATAGAGTTTGAGAAAGTAAAAATTAGCTCAGACTAAGAAAGCAAAATTCTACTCTTCCATACTTCAAGCTAGGATAAGAGACACAGATAAAACCAGATGCAAAGTTGACAAAAATTAGTTATTTCTCCCAAGGTCATGTTGCAGTTATGAAGTGTCATAATAATGTCTTCTTTGAGTAACCAATGATTTGTTACTCACCACGAAGCTGTCTTTTAAAATCACAGAAATTTTGCAGTTTGAAATCATACCAGTGTTTAAAGTATACCTAAAGAGACAGACAAAATGAACTTTGTGTTTAAAATGAGACATACCCTCCAAAACAGAATCATCAGACATCTTGTTTTGCCACACACAGAGCCAAATTCTACCTCTATTCCTCCACCCCAAAGTAAACATAAAATGTATGTTACTTATATATTTACCCACTACATACATGCCTGACTTGTCATAAATATTTGTATTTCCCTCCAGCCCTTCTCAATATATACGTAAGACTAACTCCATAAGATACATCTACCAGTTCTTTGCTCCCTTCTGCTGAGCGTACACTTTTGGTTTTCCCCCAAAGTTGTGTTTGTTTTTTCCTCTTAAAATTAAGTGTCTCCCTGGGCATCGCCTGTGGCTCAGTGAGTAGGGCGCCGGCCCCATATACCAAGGGTGGTGGGTTCAAACCCAGCCCCAGCCAAACTGCAACAAAAAAATAGTCAGATGTTGTGGCAGGTGCCTATAGTACCAGCTACTTGGGAGACAGAGGCAAGAGAATCGCCTAAACGGGAGTTGGAGGTTGCTGTGAGCTGTGATGCCATAGTACTCTACTGAGGGTGATAAAGTGAGACTCTGAATCTTAAAAAAAAAAAATTAAGTGTCTCCCTTTCCTTCCTACTTAGAGCTCATGGTCTTTTACTAACACAAGAGAGAATATTAAGTGACTTTGATGCACATAAGTGGTCTTGATTTCCAATCTAGGTGCAGAGTTTCACATGAGGAGCTTGGGAATGCACTATTTTAACTTTATCTTAACTTCATATTTTCTAAGGAAGCAGAACTCCAAGTCCACTTTGCAGTCTAGACATGCTGTTGATACCTTCACATAGAGCCCACTTTGTTTTAAGCCTATCAAACCAATGATTTCATTAAAATTTCATATGAATTTCACCCTTCTTAAGAAATTATGTAATAACCCTATCTCTTTCTTTGTCCTTTACTGCAATGGCAATGAGCCCTTAATACTGAAAAGTTCAGCCCAGTGATCTTTGATTAATTGAATAGGACCACATATTAATTTTTATATCATTATAAAACTACAAATAATCATTTGATTTTAAAGGCTTATTATCTCCTCTTCATCTTGAGGCTATACATATCTTGCTCTTTTTTATGAAATTAAGTTGCAACACTTGCTGGCACTGTGATACCGTCTATGACTTCATTGGTTTTAATTTGTGACATCACTAGTATATAAATAACCTTATCCATTAGAGAGTATCAAGACTGTTTTGACGTGTTCCTTTTGGTCTGATTATAATCATGCATATAAAAGTTCTTCATCAATCTTCTATAGTTTCTTTGTTAGATGCTTAAACTATTAATAGAAAACATATACCTAGAAAACAAAGGACATTTACTAATGAAATTTATTCTTTTGAAGAACTGTGCTAGGAAAAAAACCCTTAAAAATATAGACAAAAGCCACAGTATACACAAAACAAAAAAGAAAATTAAATTAATGATTTGTAGATAGTTATTATTAAAATGTTGACTCCACTAAAATTAAACAAAGCTAAGTTTAATACTTATAAAAAGGACATAGAATTTAAGGAAAAGCCAGACAAAATTAATCTGACAGGGAAGACTCCGGTCAGAAAAATAATAACCATATGAATTATTCACCATGTCAAAAAGTATTATATTTTCCTGAGGTTCATGATTCACAGTATAAAACTATGAATATTTTTAAATTTTAAACTTAAAAATTTTAAAGTCTATGGTATTATATATTAAAGAAAAATTAAAAAGAAATCACTGGTCCAGTACTACATTTTGAAAATCTTATATATTAAGAATGAATCCCAGAATATATTTTTTCATAGAAAGAAAAAGAAAAATCCCATTTATACAAAACGTTTCTGGAATAAAAAAACAACTATCAAAACACAATTTTCAAAAACTTAAAAACATAGTTCTCCTAAAAGCATAGTGAACAAAGATTTACTTAAATCATTTATTGACAGACCAGCAGCTTAAAAGAACTGGTTCTAAGAAGATGTAAGAAACGGATATATGGAGAATGGAAAAAAAGAATGCTGGGATAAGATTACAAAATTAGATACAAATCTGGTTTACACTCCACAAGGCAATAATACCACCACTTTGGGTATCTTTTCTTTTAGATAGAAATAATTTGGAACTTTTCAATCTTTTATAAGTTAACATGTAACTTTGAGGGTTTGAATATTAATCAATAGTAAATGTAAGTCAAACAATGCAACCTTCCTCTGCTATATCCAGACCATGGTCTAATATGACAATGAAAGTACATATGTTTGTCTTTTGCCTTATTTCTACATTTTGGAAATTCTTTTTAACATGATACATTTTGAATTTTTATTTTTTCCTGGAGAAATTTCTTATTCTGATTCTGTACTCAGAAATAAGAAAGTAAGCTTAACAAACATAATGAAATAATTATATAAACTAGATGTGTCTTAAGACTATATGCACCAATGTTAATGTATTCTTGATATTTTAAATAGTATAAATAGTATAGTAGTAGGTCTTACAATGCAAAGCAAGAATCAGACTGTGATTGTAGGATATTTTACCATTAGCAATTATGATGTGACTATCTGTCAGATTAGGGCTGCCACCTCCGAGAGTAATGAAATCTCTTAAATTGATACCATAAACCCTGGAACTACCATACCTATCAAATACTACATGTTAATTGTGAACTTGCAATTCACTGGGTACATTAAGAATTAGAGGCAGTAAAAAGGCATTTTTTCTTTATTCCTCTTCTATACAAGAGGTAAATATTACCTTTGTTTCTTCTATGTGAAGGTGAAGATCTTCATCTGGCTGGGTAACTTCATGACTCTAAGGGGACACAGGACAAAAATCACTCAGTGACTGGTTGCCAATAACCTGAAACAGAGACTCAACAAGAACCACCAATCCATATGGGTGTGGTGTATATAGGATGTACTCCTTTACGAAGGACTAAAATTAAGGTCCCATTGTAACATTCAATTATAATCTTCTTTCTCCTTGATTGAGACAAACACAAACACACCATGATTGAACAAGATAAAACTGCATAATTTTAAAAACATTTTATTTCAGAATATTACAGGGGTATACACATTTTAGTTACATAATATGCTTTTGTACATTTTAAGTAAAAGTTATAAGTGTGCCCTTCACCCAGAATATGTGCATTGCACCAGTTAGGTATGAATTTACCCTGCCCTCCATCCCCCCCTTACTTAATTTCCTTTGAGTTTTACTTTCATATATGTACATAAGTATTGATCAACTAGTTCCAATTTAGTATTGAGTACATGTGATGCTTGTTTTTCCATTCTTGATGTGCTCCACTTAGCAGTTCTATCTGGATTGTTACAAAAGATACTAAATCACTATCCTTTTTATGGCTGAATAGTAACTGCATAATTTTAAAGGCAGCTTTTAACATAGAGCCTATCAAAACAAAAGTAAATTTATAATAAAAGGCCTTCAGACATTCCATAATTCTGCTTTTTCATATGGGGATGAAATCTATTTCTCAGAAAGTATCTATCCTGCTCAAGAATAATATTCAAAATCTATTAACATCACCTGTTTTCTATAATTCAAAAATTATAATAGTGTCTAGGGGGGGCATGATTCTGTAGACACTCAGGAAATATTTCAGCAACTCCTCATAACATTGTTTTCTTCCAAACCTTAGAAATAAGGGCTTGATTTTATAAATAAAGTGAAACTTTACCTTGTAGTAATAGTTACATATGTATTTTAGATTTTATGCCATTTAAAAATCATAGAAAGACTATATACTTGATTTCACTAAGAAAAAATGTTATTTTAGTTACTTCCTCCCAAGTTCTTATCTAAAAAAAGTAAATACTTAGTTTCCAGAAAATTAATGATGATAGGAACCCTCAGCTTCTGATAATTATGGATGGGATTGATTAGGCTGTGGTATCTGACTAGATAAATATGGTTGGATTCAGTGATCAAGTGTAAAATTTTGGTTTTTAATTTATCTTCTCAAGGGCGTATCTTAAGAACTATTTACATCAGTGGTTCTCAACCTTCCTAATGCCGCGACCCTTTAATACAGTTCCTCATGTTGTGGTGACCCCCAACCATAAAATTATTTTCGTTGCTACTTCGTAACTGTAATTTTGCTAGTGTTATGAATTGTAATGTAAATATCTGATATGCAGGATGGTCTTAGGTGACCCCTGTGAAAGGGTAGTTTGACCCTCAAAGGGGTCATGACCCACAGGCTGAGAACCGCTAATTTACATGTTACACAGTCTGGTTGCAAAGAATAAAAGATCCCTAGTACAGGGCGGTGCCTGTGGCCCAGTGAGTAGGGTGCTGGCCCCATATGCCGATGGTGGCGGGTCCAAACCCAGCCCCAGCCAAACTGCAACAACAACAACAACAACAACAAAATAAAAATAAAATAAAAAGATCCCTAGTATAGCTTATTACAGGTCATTACAACAATAAACTGTATTTGTTGGTATTACCTTTCTTCAGAATATCCTACTTCTAAAAGTCATTGCTAAAATACAATTTTTATCATATTAATACTCATGCCAAATACACTCAAACACACATATATACCCATACGCACACATTTAAATGTAAATGTCTTCAGGGAAACATTAAAAAATTCATCCTAGATATCTAATTTCCACCCTTATCTGCCACAACTTTCCAAATTAGTTTACTCCCTCTTCTCTGCCCCTGAGCTTTGCCCTTAAACTCCTTTTTCACCTGAAGTATCTTCACAATTTAAATTTCACTTGCACTTGGGTACCTGCTTAAATCTAACTATCCTCATGAGTTTCCTGCGACCACACTAATGTCCCTTCTCTTCCCTTACACAACACTCATCATTTTTATCATACTGCTAAGCAACTGCTATTCACCTAAATAAATCATGTAAATATAAATCATGTAAAAATATTCCTTCTGTATGCCTTACCTCAAGGAGACTGTAAGCTCCCTCCAGTCATGGCTGTATCTTAAACACGTTCTTTCTCTCAATGTCATCTATTAAGTTTGATCACTTCTTAATGGGTAGAAAAGAGATCACAGAGAGTGTCTTAAAGGGAATGGCCCCTATGAATTAGTGTTTGTGTGTGTGCATATTTGTGTACAGATTTTCCCCCCAAATTTCCTGAATAAAATTTCCCAGTAGAAAAATATTACATTCTTCATCCCCATAAGTAACTGAGATTTTTCTGGGAATAATACAAATTTAATATCAAAACTAAAGATGCTTATCATAATTAAAGTCAGCCCAGATATTTTTGGAAAGATCATGTATCCTGATAGTTGGTTCAGTGTATGGTGAGTCCTCCTATAGATTACAACCTTTATGTGATGAAGCCAGTTTTCATGGGTCAATTTGCTTCCGTTCCTAGAAGAAGGGGTGTGCATAAAGAAGAAAAGTCACAAGACTTCAGGAAAAGTAAACAGCTTTCAGACTAAGATAGCAGGTCAGGAACAGGAAATACCAACTCACCAGAGGTCCAACTGCAAAAACCACAGCAGCCATAATCTCTGCCTCTGTGTCCCCCTCTCTGGAAAGAGTGGAATCTTGTAGAGACTGATCTGAGGAAGAGAAATAACCATGAACACCAGTCCTGCCTTGGGAATTGTAGACTCACCACGTTGGAATCCTGACATACAGGTGAGTGTAACCTCCCCAAGCAAACACAAGAGTAACCTCAAGATCAGTGAGGGACAAAGATCCTTGGTTCTGGAGAGCTCGAGACTGTAATGCTGTTAAATGTAGTCACAACTAGTAGGCCAGACATCGTACAAGGAGATTTTAAAATACTTTCTCATTGAATCCTCTCATCAACCCAACAGGAATATTCCCATTCCATAGATGAGGAAACTGAAGTTTAGAAAAATCAAAGTATTTACCCAAGGCCATGAAGAGACATGACTCCAAATCAATTTAAGTCCAAAGCCTGTGTCTCTTCCACTAAGTCAATATGCTGTGTGACGTGAAAGAATATAATTCCATCTTTCTTTGCCACAATCACCACTTTGTCTAACAATTAAATATTCTAAAAGTCTCCTCTTCTGCTTTTCTTGTGAAAAGTCAGTTTCCTAATATTTTCAGAGACCTCAGCTTCATGTAAGGAAAACACTACAACTTCAAAATTTAAATGGTATTAGAAACTCTGACATGTCTTCCCAACCTCATATTCAAATATATCTTTATCCTTTGTATATTAGGTAAATCTAAATAAAAGGAAGTGAGGATAACAATAATAATACAAGGGATATGAAATTCAATGCACAATGCATTAAGGATTAGTTCTTTTGTATTGAAAAAAAGTACATGCCTAATACAGGTTTTATACTGTGGTCAAACAGGATGGACCTTATTGAGGGATGCCTGGACACTAGTTCTGCTTTTCTAACTTTGATTAAGGATATACCTTTGCTGATGCTGCGTTTGGTTCAAGAACTAAGAGTGACTGATGTGTGATATTGTCTTATGCCAAATGGTATAGATTGTTAATATAAATTCTTCTAGAATATAACAGCCTCATGGATCAAATGGCAGTGACGTAATAAATATCCAGTTTTTGAGAAACTCTACTTTGTGCAAAAAGCACTACAATTATATAGCCCTTCAAGTAGAAACTTTGTTATGCTTAAACATGCTGACTCCACTCCTGTCCTGAAAGTGCACCTTGCTTCTTGTAAGGTTGTAGCTTTTGTTCAATAAATATAACAGAACTCAATCTAACCTTATAGTTTATACCAATGCAATATTTAACCATTATCTTTACATTGACATCCAAGGCTGTCATGAATGCAAAAACATTAGAGATATAGAAATGAGATAGATATGAGTGTAGTGAAACCTACACTGTTAAGGCCACTAAATTAAAATTTTCTAACTTCAAGAGGAGACCAGGGTTGAGTGAAATCAAGAAAATATGTGAGTATCCTAAAAACGTAGAATTATTCGATGACACCAGGTTTCACTAGGCACAATGAAAATGTTTTGGTGGAAGAGAAACGATGAGAAGTTGAGGGAGGGAAAGAGTGCAGTGGAGGGAAAAACTGCAAAAAAGACCAGTCTTCGTTATTTACAGAGGGATAGAATGGTGCCTGTGGCTCAAAGGAGTAGGGTGTTGGCCCCATATACCAGAGGCGGGT
The DNA here is from genome assembly GCA_963574355.1 of Loris lydekkerianus. Taxonomy (NCBI): domain Eukaryota; kingdom Metazoa; phylum Chordata; class Mammalia; order Primates; family Lorisidae; genus Loris; species Loris lydekkerianus. The sequence goes on from CAUYPK010031420.1 coordinate 32,827, forward strand.
GGGTTCAAACCCAGTTCTGGCAAAAACAAACAAACAAAAAAACTGCAAAAAGGACTGGTCTTTGTTATTTATTGATAAATAGCTTGGACAAAGGACTGGTCTTTATTGATAATAAACATTATTTATTGATAAATAGCAGCAAACGTCAAGGCTGTTTTGGTCAGCTTACACAGGCTGTGTGCAAATTATCTTTGTTCTCTACAGTTCACCTTTTGATATAAAGAGCCAAATCACCCCTCATTTTAATGCTAAAACCTTACCCCGAAATGAACATGGAATGTATGTTACATATGTTTACCCCATGTGCACCTGCCTCACTTCCCTCATGAATATTCATATGTCCCGCCTGCTCAGTACATAGGTAAGGCTAATCCTGTGACACATACTATACATACCAGCTTCCCCTACCCTTCTGCAGTGCATGCAGATTGTTTCTTCCTTTGAAAATAAAGTTGTTTCCTTTCCTTCCTCTGTGGTTCTTCCTCTCATGGTCTTTTGTTAACAAGATTACCAACAAAAGCGGTTTTACCTTACATTAGTGTTTCTCTACATTTTTTGTAGGTCATGGATCCTTTTGAAAACCTAATGAAAATTATGATTCCTCTCCCAGAAACTCCCACATATAATTAGAGGGATCTCAATTCTGAGGATGCAAACTCTCACTAGACATGCTTATTAGAAAGGAAATTCTTTAGCTTCATCTAAGACCTAAGTCAGGGTCTCAACTCTAGGTGAAAGTACCTCAGGTTTTTAACCTTAAATATTGTCCTAAAGTCAACTCCTGAACCTCAAATTAAAAACTCTTCTTTACACACCTTGAAAATCCAATTGAAATATGTTTTACAAAAAGGATTCTAGAGTCCAGGCAAAGCTTTGCCCAATGTTAGTTTCCTCATCCGAGTTTCTGCCTCCAGCCAGGTGTTTGTTTAAATATTCTTCATCTCGCGGGTTCAGAAGCGATGATTTTGCTAAGTTTGATGACAATTTAAAACAATAACTGAAACTGCCCTAATGAATATTAACAATAATTTCATATCAACACCAATAAATATTAATTTTGGGGGGGTTTGGACCCCATTTGAGAATCTGACTTTGTCCAGAATAATGCACATTCATAAGTGATGTTGCAAATTACTTTAAGGAGCTTGAAGACCATCTCTCTCCCAACCCCTACACTGACCCTTAAGAAGCCCAATTTTACAAGGTCGCAAAGAACCAAGAGAATAATATTTTTTCCATACACCAAAGCAAATGTACAGAGAGCAACATAAGACATTTCAATTCAAGGAACATGAGCAATAGTTTTCTGCACCTTTAAAATTTATTAAGAATGACCCTGCATCATTTATTTAGAATTTCTTCTTCTTCTTTTTTTTTTTTGAGAGAGTGTTACTTTGTCACCCTTGGTAGAGTGCTGTAGCATCATAGCTCACAGCAACCTCAAACTCTTGGGCTCAAGCGATCCTCTTGTTCAGTTGTTCATTTTGGGTAGACAGGGTCTCACTCTTGCTCAGACTGGTCTCGAACTCCAGAGCTCAAGTGATCCACCCACCTCGGCCTCCCAGTGTGCTAGGAGTACAGGCATGAGCCACGGCACGTAGCCTAGAATTTATTTTAAAATCTGTAATGATTAATAAAATTCTCCCTGGCAATAAATCATGTATGTAAAATGTTTAACCAAACTGCAATAAACATTTTATTTTATAATCAGAACAATACTATTCAACATACAATATAGTCAGCTTGATCTAGATTGTGTAAACATCAAATATATATATGTATTTTATATTTATATATATAAAGTCCGCAAGGAGTAAGCCAGACTACTAAGACCTTTAAGACCTGGGGCTGTGATATTTATCCTTCTTTCTACTTTTCTGTATTATCCAAGTAGACAAGAAGTATCTATACATGTATAAGCAGAAGTCTGGTATAAGAATAAAATCCCAGAGTGGCGGTCGACATCCTCAGTCAGGCTCTAACTTTGGTTTGGCTACCGTGACTACAAACAAGTCACTTGAACACAATCAGTTATTAGCAAATGAGAGTAACCACCTGCTTCTCCTTCGACATTATACAGAAGATATCTAGGAGAGCACACGTATGTCACCAGTCACAATTTCCCTATTTTGTTTTGGATGCTGTCTTTCCAAGCATTGCAAAAGTATTAAGAAAAAGGGAGAAACTTCACTTGCTGTGTTTCCTAAGCCAGTGTAGCTATTTAAAAAGAATAAAGGGTCCGTGTCCTTGCTGAGAATTTTAGCGCCATGGACGAGTCCAGCATCTCCCAACTAATGCAATCATACTATTGTTATGACAGAGATTGAGTGACAAGTGATTTAAAGGTGGTTACACTGTTCGAAATGTCATAAAATGAGCGTCGGTTACTAAGAGTAGCGCAGGTCACCCTATGTAAAACCTACTTCCGACCCTGCTGTCTCAACAAGCCGGGATGGAAACGCTCCCTCCACCTCTGCGCGCTTTCCCAACTGCCCTTCGCTCTGCACTCGCGGGCTCCAACCCTCCTAACGCCAGCAAAGGCGCGGGACGGGAAGGCAGGGAAGGGACGGTCAGGGCCCCGACCGCCAGTGATGAGCCCCTCGCCCAAGCTCCACGAACCGAGCGGCGCAACCCCAGGGCAGCCAGGCGGCCCGGCCTCCTGGGGAGGTTCCCGCGTTCCGACCCGGGCGAGGAGACCGACCAGGGCTGCGGACCGCCCTGTGAGGAGGCCGTGCCGAGCCCACGCCCGCACGCAGGCAGGAGGCCCAGCCCCATTCGCCTCTCCGGGGTGGGCGGGTCCGCTCGGGGGCAGGGGCTCTGTAGGGGACGGCCACGCCCCGGACGCCGCAAGGAGTCAAGCGCGAGGGAGGAGCGGCCGAGAACCCCAGCTTGGCGCCCGGGGCAACGAGTACCTGGCGAACTGAGGACGACTGAGAGCACTCGCAGAGCAGGGCGGGAACGCTTCCAGCAATGGCGCGGGCTCGGCGGGGCCAGCCTCCGGACAGGGCATCGCGCCTGCGCAGGGGCTTCGGAACTACAGTACCCAGCACCCTCAGCGCCCACTCTTCCCCGCCCCTTTTGTCTGCGTTAACGAAGGAATTGCTGTGAGCTAGAAGATTCAAATTGGATACACTTCTTTTGAGAGACTATGACTACGTATCAAAAGCGCCAGCACTGGAGACAAATAAGAGTGACACAGACTCTTGCCTTGGAACAGTTAGGTGCGACTGAGGAAAGCCGTTGGAGAGAACAGGTCTTCTGCAATTTATTTTAAATCTGAGCGCCCAGCAGGTGTATGTCCGGGCTTTTGGTTTTCCTTCGTTTAAGTTCTTGCCTGAAAAATACAGATCATGCCTTCATTACAATTTCTGGGTCTTTGAACTAGAGCTTCCTGTCTCTACTCGTCTAAATGTTAATGATGATGACAATAATAGTAACTTGATTTCCTTCGCGGTACTTCTATGCTTTTAATGTCCAAAGGTCATATTCTTCACAGCTGGTCAAGTTTCGAATCCTCCAGGACTCCAGAGCTGCTTCCTCCATGCCGAGACCATTTATTGAACTCGTTTCTGCTCTGCCTTGGATCCATTAAAACCTCTCTCTGCTTCTTTAATTGTGTATGAGACCCAGACAGGGTCAGCCCTCTCCAGAGGGGAATCTGCTGGGAAATAACAAAGTTTAGTGAAATTGAACACAGCATAAAACTGGATTGTTGAGATATTAAAGAGCCAGTAAGTACCTTTGGAGATAATAGGACATAATCCTTGAACTATTACTATCAGAAGGGAAATACATGTGGAAAAAACCAAGCTTCTGGAGATAACAAATGCAATATATGAAATGAAAGATACACTTAATTGGATTAAGAACAGATTAGACACTGCAGAAAAATAGAAACTGCCCAAAATGAAACACAGAGAAAAAAGATGGAAAAATGAACAGAGCACCAGTGAGTTACAGAAGCTATCAAGTAACCAAACTAAGAATCCCAGACAGAAGAGAGAGGGAGTAGAAAAAGATTTGAAGAAATAATGGCTAAACGTTTTTTAAATTTTAAAAAATTTTGATAAAAATTATAAGCCTACATATCCAAGAAGCTCAAACCAGTAACAAAGGGAAATCTTAAAAACAGAGGAACAAAGATAATTACTTCTCATCAGGAAAAATACTAGAAGACAGTGGAGCAACGTCTTCAAAGCAATGAAAGAAATCAACTGTCAGCCTGGAAATATATACCCTCAACACATTCTACCTAAATGAAAGTGACTCTTCCTATACCTCCTCCTAAGTATGGCTAAAAGCCCTTGATATTCTATATAAAACAACTGTAAGTAGATTCTGAAAATTGGATAGAAGACAGTTCAGCTAGGGATCCTGCAACCTGAGGAAAAACATGTGGGTGAGTTTCCTGGGTTTTGTTTTTGCCTCGTATCATGGCCTGGGTGCCGAAGAAGTTGTTGACCTGAAATGTCAATAGATGCAGGCAAAAACAAACAAACAAAAACACCAAAAAAAGCCTGCTCTCTTCAGCCAAAGAACTAAGAAAAGGGCAATGTGGCATGCCAGAAAACTGTTAAGATAATAACCACTATACTCCAGCCAAATGCCACAGAATAAAATGGTGATCCCACCCTATCCCATTAGCAAAGGCTCACTGGGAGCCTAGACTTCTACCATCACCTATGTGATGGTGTCCCTTTGACCCTGCAAAGGTGATGTCAGAGAAGGCAATGTGTGGAATAAGGACTTTCATTCCTACCCGGTGGTACTGAGCCTTGCCACACATAGTGTTAGTGTGGGCCTTCTGAGAAGCAGTAATAAGGTGTTCCTGCCCTCTGACCTGAGGTGTTATCAGTGGTAACCTAGTGAGAAAGTTCAATCCCTGCCCAGCAGTAACAAGGAATTTCCCCTCCCCAGAACTGTCACTGGAGGCTTAGTAGAGAACTTAGACTTCCACCTCTGTCAGGTTTGTTAACAAGATGTCAGTTCATGTTCCCTGGTTCTTGGTTCCCAGTACTGAAGAATCGTTACTAGTACCAAGATGACAGAATAAATAAGCAGAACAAGTAGATGCAAGCAGGCAAAGGGCCAACATTTAGTAAAGCAAAGTACATTCCAGAGAGGGAATGGGTTTAAATGATGAGGATCCTGAGTTTAAAGACAGAGTGTAGTAGACATGATGCACTCTCAAAGTTAGTAGAGAGCAGACTGCGTCAACCAGCAACAGCAGCCCCCTAAGGTTAGCATTTGTCCTTTATGCTAATCCTTAATGATTAAAGAATGGAATATTCATAAATTTTTGGGGAAAGGGAAAGTTTCCAGAACTGGTAGTCCTCCCCTTTCCTGACCTTATAGGGTAACTTCTGATGGTTGCCGTGGCATTTGTAAACTTCTGAGGGCTGCCGTGGTGCCAGTGGTGATACTATGCTCATGAGGGTAGGTCACTTGAGGACACTGTCACCTTGTTTATATGCATGCCCCAAAGACTACCTTTTGTGGTTTTGATATCACCATTTTTTTGATTTCTCTGCCTCTTTCTGGTTGATCAGTACTTGGAGATCCCTATCATAGATCAAACATCTGTTCAGCTCTTAGAAACCCCTTGGTTATTCCTTTTTGGAAGCCTCCTCTGATCAATATGTTCCTCTTACTGTAGACAAAGCATCTCCTAGAGCCATCTGTTCCTCACCCTTCTTGTCCATACCTAACACCTCCACCTAGCCATAATCAGGTGGTGACCTTCTTCCCTCAGCAGAGTGAGGAAGCTTGCTGAAATGCAAGATTTAAATAAGACCCAGAGTATTATAATTCTCAAAGAGTCCCCAAATTTTGCAGAAGACAGACATCTACAGATTCAAGATACTAAGAAAATGTCCAGCAAGACAAACACAAAGACATCCAGGCTAAAAATGATAATGCTCAAACTCCTGAGAACTAAAGACAGAGAGAAATCCTGAATGCAGCAAGAGAGGAATAGCACCTTATGATAACAGAAAAACAATTTGAGTGACTACAGATTTTTGTCCCATACCATGGAGGCCAGAAGAAGGTGGGACATTTTTCATGTACTAAAGAAAATAACTTAACTCAGAATCCTATATCAAGTGAAAATATCCACCAGGAATAAAGAGGAAATCAAGAGATGAAGGAAAACTAAGGTATTAATAATTGTCACCAGCAGACCTACTCTAAAAGAATGGCTAAAGAAGTTAGTGAAATGGAAAAGAAATTGTTTTTGTTTGTTTGTTTTTTAAGTGAAATTTGGAGCATCCAGGAGGAGGCTAGAAAAATGTAAAGAGAAAAAATATAGTTTTACAATAAACCTATATAGGAGGGCAAGCCTAAGCAGAGATGACATCTGAGTTATAAATTTACCCCAATTGTATTGAAATGGTGCTTGGCTTGATTTTCACTGAATTGACTTGGATTAAGAAGGAGACATTTCAAAAAAAAAAAAAAATTCTTCTCTTTATTAATGTAATAATTTTTAGTATACAACTAAATTTCACCTTCAGTCATTGAATCCTGAGAAAATTCATTGCCAGCTGTGGCAGGCAGAATAATACCCTCACAAAGATGTCCACATCCTAATCTCCAGAAACCATGAATGTGATACCTTGTGTGGCAAAAGAGACTTTGCTGATGTGATTAAAGACATTGAGATGGGGAGAGTACATTAGATTATCCAGGTGGACCCAGTTTAATTTATGACCCTTTAGAGTGGACAACCTTTCCTGGCTATGGTCAGAGAGGAAGTGACTACAGAAGAAAGGTGGAGTTGGATGTGAGACTGCTGTCAAGGTTGTGTGCAGTAAGGGACGCACGAGCTGAGGAACATGGGCAGCCTCTTAGAAGCTGGAAAAGGCAATGAAACAGATGATCCCTTTGAGGCTGCAGAAAGGAACACATCCCTGCCAGCACCTTGATTTTAGCCCAGTGAGATTCATACTAGACTTGTGATATGAAAGACTATTAAATAACAAATTTGTGTTGTTTTAGGCTAAAAAGTTTGTGAATGACTGTGGATTTCTCACTCAAAACCATGGAAGCCAGAAGGAAGTGGTGTCAACCCACAATCTGAATTTAATTGGAGACAACACAGTACAAATTCTTCCCATTATGGTTCTAACCTAAGAACTAAATTCCATTGCTTAATATAAACTGCTAAAACTCTTCATGGAAATGAGCAGAAAACTATTGAGTGCCTAAATCTAAACATTTATAGCAGAGAAACTAAAGGAAAACTAAAAATAAGAGAATAAGCAGCGTGGGTTATGATACTCCAGTATGTAGTATACAGTTAAGCAGGAAATGTTGACAGTCCTTTACTTGAAGAAGTATAGATGTCGAGAAAGACAGAAGTTTGTCAGGCACAAAAAGATCAGAAGAAGGACCAACCTCTTGTGCCCTGGAAGTCAGAGTTGGCTCAGAACATCAGTAACCAAGAAAACCTTGGAAGCTTGCAGAGGTGATGGGCTTGTTTCCCAGGATTAACCCTAGCCTTTCATGATGGAATGCATCAGGGGAGGGGATGCCTTCTTTTCTGGATTCTGTAGAAAATACAAATTTGTTTGTACCATGCAAATCAGACTCAGCACCAAAGCTTTCTCTGACCCACTTTGGTAAGGATAATGTACTTCCACATCAGCTCCAGATGAGGAGTTGAAATAAGAGTGAACCATCAGATTCTATTCTCAGAAATATCTCCCCCTATGTATTCAGTGGAGGTGATGACAACCCCAGCATATTCTTAAGTAAGACTGTTTCATAAAATCAGATCTTAAAAAAGCAAACTAGTCATTGTCTTTATGTTCTACCAAAATAGAACTTGTGACTGTTCTATGATATTTTTCAAATCAAAGATATATTTTACAAAGTATTACACATTTAAGACTTTACAACTTTGAAATAGTTTCCACGTGATTGTTACCAGAAAATCTTGCTGCACCGACTCTTTGCCTTTGCATTCTTGTGCAGCTCACTGAGAAAAGGTGATGTGGCAATTTTACAGGACAGGACTGTGATGGCCACTGTTGCATTTCTTTACTTTTGTTAATGACATGTGCACCATGTCCTACTTCTGTTATGGAAGCTGTGTTTCTAAATCTTTCACACAGCACCAGGATTCCAAAAGTAAGCTATAAATTATGTTAAAAAGAGCTTTCTTTACTTCTACTGGAATTGGAACTGCAAGTTATGTTTTATATTTTTATTGGAAGATTTTTTCTTCTCTCAGACATTACTGCCCTTTAACAAAGCTCTTGAGCTTAATACAAGTAGTCTCTAAAAATTCATACTTTTTACAATGTTAGAATGAGATACTTTTAAGTTAAATCAGTTCTTGGCCCATTGCTAACTGCAGCTGCCTTTAGGTGTAATTGAACATGTACGCGCTGGGCATTTATGTCAGTGATATTCAGCTATTGACTTAATATGATTCTAATAGCTTAGAGGAAGTAATGACGATGATTTGAATGAGTCTTTTCCTTTTTCAAAAAGTACATACATAAAAACTCAATAAAACACAGTATGTAAGTTTTTGAGGATCTTCAAATGCAGCTTAATATTTCACAAACTTACTTGCACACATTATGTGTTTGTTGTAGGTGGAATCACATGAAAAAAACTCTAAATTTAGTGCTTTATTCTTTTTTTTGAACATATAAAAATTATTTTATTACTGATGTGCAGTTATAAAGGTAGAAACACATTAACTAGGAGAATAAAGAATAACAAGATGGACACACTGTCAAAAAGAACTCAAAAACTACCCTGCGACTTTTTTGTACTGGTGGAGACGCATATGTCATTGTCTTGATCTTAGTTTTCACAACAGCAATATCCTCAGTGGAGATTCCGGTCTTCTGTGATATCTCAGACATTGTCACCAGCTCCATTGTAACCACTGGTGGCTCAGGCAGGTCTGAGAAGGGTGAGGGAGCAAGCTGTCCAGAAGCTGCTTCATCACCAAGCCTGGCTGCAGTGAAGATGGCTTTCCTGCTGTCAGAAAAATGCTTTCTGGTCACCAAAATAAATTTTTAGCTCCTCTTTGAGGAGCTTGGTGATGTATGTGTTTGTTATTTTTAACATGGACACAGACGTAATGGATTTCGTGGTCAGTAACGTGCCTGAAGTGCCACCAGACTCATCACCAATCTTCAGATAAAGCAACTTGCAAATTATCCAGAATTGACTTTGGAAGAAGGGTCCAGGCTCTGGCTGCCTTCCCCTTGGCTGACAGTTTCCCTCTGCTTAACAATTCACCCTAGGCCTTAATGGTTTAAACAATTCTCTGAATTTAGGCAGATTTTTATTTTTCATTTAGGTTAAGAAACGCAGGAGAAACATCCAATCTGTATGTTTTCCTCACGTCCAAACTCAGCCACTGTTTCTTGAATGTTTCTCCCAGGAAGAGTGAATTTCACCCATGAAAGCAATGGAGGGAAGGGTGCCTTAATATTTGAGAAATGAAAATCAATCTCAGCCAGGCGCAGTGGCTCATGCCTGTAATCCTAGCACTCTGGGAGGTCAAGGCTGGTGGATTGCTTGAGCTCACCAGTTAGAGACCAGCCTGAGCAAGAGTGAGACCCTGGCTCTAAAAAAAAGAAATAGCTGGGCACTGTAGCAGGTGCCTGTAAGTCTCAGCTACTTGGGAGGCTGAGGCAAGAGGATCGCTGGAGCCCAAGAGTTTGAGGTTGCTATGAGCTATGACACCACAGCATTCTACCGAGGGTGACAAAGACTCTGCCTCCTCGGGCAGGTCTGAGAAGGGCGAGGAAGCACCCAGAAACTGTCCAGAAGCTGCTTCAGCACTAGCTCAAGGGCCCTTGGTTGTTTACACCTGGCTGAAGTGAATATGGCGTTCCTGCAGTCAGAAAAGTGCTTTCTACTCACCAAAATAAGTGTTATCCCCTCTTCAAGTGTCTTGGTGAGGTGTCATTTTTGACATGGATGCAGATGTGATGGATTTGTGGTCAGTACCGTGCCCACCAGACTCATCCCCAATCATTGGATAATCACATCAGCATTCACAAAACACTCATCACTGGTGGAGATGCATTCAGAACGCCTTAGTAATCAGGTGCTACTGTCATTTCTAAAAATCTCAGGCAGGTCCGACAGGGTGAGGAAGCAAGCCATTCAAAAGCATTTGCTTTTTATTTTCCTCAGAGTACCCATTATTTTGATTTTTTAAATCCTGCTTGAAAACTATTTGAAAACTGTTTGAGATACGTGGTACTCTAAACAAGGGATGCTAGTATCCTCTGCATCTGGCATAAGGTTATGTAACTTAATGTTAAATGTCTTGATGTGTGAGAGATAAAATGTAGCTTCTTAATATCTGCTTTTTAACTGAGGTCATATCCATTAAGATATTGTGAAAAGTAGACATTGTGAAAAGCTCCTTGCATAGCTGTGGTGCCTGCTGCCAATTGGTTTCATCCAAATCCAGTGACAATGTTTATTTCTTTGTGTTTTGGAGATCATTTTTGGGGAGGAATTTGCTGGTTAGAGAGCAAAAGCAACAACTCAATGAAAAGATTGCTCCAGCTTGAAGTGCACACTTTGTGAAAAGAAACACTTCCTGAGAAACTGGACGACTTAGCCATTTTACTATTATAAAATCTTTAATTAAAAATAAGTTTAGATGTCTTCTCCTCCTATATTTCATGCTTTTTATTATGTAAAGCAATATCTTATGTATACTGATATGCCCTTCTTTTGAACTTCCATCTTTAGCTGACAGATTGCCAAACATCTTGGATGTTCAGTATGCTTGAGAGAGGTTACTGGAAAGAACATCATTTTTCCCCAGGGAAAGATCAAAATATCAATGTTTGGTTTCTTGTGTAGGGTTTGTAAGGTTATGAATATTTTTGTCTGGGTTCTATTTCTGCTCTTTATTGAAAATAAATAATCCATTTTCCAAAAGAAGGAAAATATTCTGAGAATTTTCTTTGGCAAGAGTATTATTTAAGTTAGTACTTTGATTTCTTGTGCTAATTATCATATTATCATGTAGACACTTTTTAAATAGATATAAAACTTACTTCAGACTACCATGCTGAAAGTAAACTAGTAATTTTATGATTTTTTTTTTTTTTTAAATCCTGCATTTGGCAGGCTGGGCATGGTGGCTCACGCCTATTATCGCAGCACTCTGGGAGCCTGGGGTGGGTGGATTGCCTGAGCTCACAGGTTCAAGACCAGCCTGAGCAAGAGTGAGACCATGTCTCTAAAAATAGCTGGGTATTGTGGTGGGCACCTGTAATCCCAGCTACTTGGGAGGCTGAGGCAAGAGAATCAATTGAGCCCAAGAGTAGAGTGCTGTGCATTCTACGGAGGGCGACAAAGTAACACTTTGTCTCAAAAAAAAAAAAAAAAAAAAAAAAAAAAAATCCCACATTTGGTATCTTTACATTTTCTGAAATGTATTTGTACATTAGAAGTTCATGTGGCTTAGCCGCCTTAGCTGCACATGGGCTGCTGTCTGCCTGGCACAGAGCTAGAAGGAAGTGTACCCGGCAGTGGGGGGTGAGTAATACATGCTGTGGGGAGGTAGAGCCTTCTCCTCTGTTACAGCTAAGGTTGGCGTCCTGGGCTGGGCCTGTCTGTCATATTCTTGCTACAGGGACAGTGTTCAGGTGTGCATGTCCTTATGGACAGGTGGGTGCCACCATAGCAACACACAGGTTTGTGGCAATCCTGTGGTGAGCAAGTTCATGGGCATCATTTTTCTGGCAGCACATGCATACTTCGGGCCTCTGTGTCACATTTTGGTAATTCTGACAGTATTTCCAACCTTTTCATTGTTATTATGTCCGTGATGATGACCTGTGATCGGTGATCTTGGATGTTACTATTGTCTTTATTTTGATAAACGTGTCTGACCATGCCACTGACTGGCTGTTCCCCTGTCTCTCTCCCTCTTCTTGGGCCTCCCTGTTCCCTAAGACACAACAACATGGAAATTAAGACAATGAATAACCTCAAATGGCCTGAAAGTGTTAAGTGAGAGAAATGGTTGCACATCTCTCACTTTATTTTAAATCAAAAGCTAGAAATGATTAAGCTTAGTAAAGAAGTCCTATTGAAAGCCAAGACAGGACAAAAGCCAGTCCTCTTGTTCTAGTCAGCTAAGTTGTGAATAGGAGGAAAAGTTCATGAAGGGATTAAAAGTGCTACTTCAGTGAACAAATAAATGATAAGAAAGCAAAACAGCCTTATTGCTGATAAGGAGAAAGTTTGAGTGGTCTGGACAAAAGAGCAAACCAGCCACAACATTCCCTTAAGCCAAAGCCTGATCCAGAGCAGAGCCCTAATTCTCTTCAATTGTCTGAGGCTGAGGGAGGTGAAGAAGCTGCAGAAGAAGAGTTGCAAGTGAGATGTCACTTCCTGAGGAGGAAGGAAAGAAGTCATTTCCATAACATGAAAGTACAAGGTGAAGCAGCAAGTGCTGATGGAGAAGCTGCAGCAAGTTACCCAGAAGATCTAGCTAAGAGAATTGATGAAGGCGGCCACCAAATAAGAGACATGATGAAGGTAGCCACACTAAACAACAGATTTTCAGGGCAGATGAAGCAGCCTTCTATTGGAGGAAGATGCCATCTAGGACTTTCTGATAGCTCCAAGGGAGATGTCAGTGCCTGGCTTCAAAGCTTCAAAAGACAGACCGACTCTCTTGTTAGGGGCTAATGCAGCTGGTGACTTGAGGTTGAAGCCAATGCTCGTTTACCATTCCAAAAATCCTAGGGCCCTTGTAAGAGAAGTATGCAAAATCTACTTAGCCTGTGCTGCGTAAGGGAAACAACAAAGCCTGGCTGACAGCACATCTGTTTTTAGAATGGTGTACTGAATACTTGCAGGCTGCTGTTGAGACCTACTGCTCAGGAAAAACAAGATTTCTTTCAAAATATTACTGCCTGTTGACAACCAACCTCCTAAGAGCTCTGCTGGAGATGTACAAGGAGATGAACATTGTTTTCATGTCTGTTAACAACATCTCTTTTGCAGCCCACAGGTCAAACAGTAGTTTCAACTTCCAAGTCTTATTATTTAAGAAATACTTTGCATAAGGCTATAGCTGCCACAGAGAGTGAGTCCTTTGACAACCTGGGCAAAGTAAATTGAAAACCCTCTGAAAGGGATTCACCATTCTAGAGGCCATTAAGAGCATTTGTGATTCACGGGAGGAGGGAAGAAGATTAACATTAACAGGACTTAGGGAGAACTTGATTCCAATCCTCTTGGATGACTTTGAGGAGTTCAAGACTTCAGTGAAGGAAGTAACTGCCGATGTGGCAGAAGTAGCAAGAGCATTAGACTAGAAGTGGAGTCTGAAGATCGGACTGAATTGTTGCAATCTCACGATGAAGCTTAGATGGATGAGGAGTTGCTACTTATAGGTGAGCAAAGAAGTAGTTTCTTCAGATGGAATCTACTCCTGGTGAAAATGCTGTAAATATTGTTGAAATGCCAACAAAAGATTTGGAATCTTACATACACTGAGTTTGATAAAGCAGCAGCAGGGTTTGAAAGAAGTTCTACTGTGGATAAAATGCTTCAAACGGCACCGAGTGTTACAGAGACGCCTTTTGTGAAAGGAAGAGTCAATAGATGTGGCTGACTTCATATGGCTGTCTTATTTTCACAAATTGCCATGGCCACCACCTGCCTTCAGCAACCACTACCCTGATCAGTCAGCAGTCATCAACATCAAGGCAAGACCCTCAACCAGCGAAAAGATGATGACTCCCTGAAAGCCCAGATGATCATTAGCATTTTTTAGCCAGAAAGTATTTCTATTTAAGGTATGTATGTATATATTTTTTAGATGTACTGCTGTTGCACACATAATGATGTTGTGTAATCATAACTTTTATATGTCCTGGGAACCTAAAACGTTCATGTGACTCACTTTATTGGGAGACTTGCTTTATTGTAATGGTGTAGAATGAAACCCACAAAATCTCCCAGGTATGCCTGTACTCAATGATTTTTTTTTTGTTGTTTGTTTTTTTGAGACAGAGTCTCACTATGTCACCCTCAGTAGAGTGCTGTGGCGTCATACCTCACAACAACCTCAAACTCTTGGGCTTAAGCGATTCTCTTGCCTCAGCCTGTCGAGTCACTGGGACTGAAGGTGCCCACCACACTCTCCTGCTATTGTTTTTCTTTTTTTTTTTTTTTTTTTTTTGTTGTTGTTGTAGTTGTCATTGTTGTTTGGCTGGCCCGGGCCAGGTATGAACCCACCAGTCCTGGTGTATGTACCCACTGAGGTATGGGCACCGCCCTCAGTGATGTTTTTGATGAACTCAGTGGTGATAATGACAAATGTGACTTTTCTGACATTGTATATTGAAATGTGTTAATACTTGGAAGATCTGCATAATTCAATGAACAAATATTCTCCAAAGACTAATGCTGCTGTTACCAAAATCGTGCTTGTGTAATACATTTGTTCAAAGGGCAGATTGATAGATAATGGGTTTTAATAGAGTCCTACAAGTTTATTGACAGTGTTTCAGATTCCATCTTTCAACTAACCTTAAAGAAACTACCACTTGTCAAGTCTCAATATTGTTTCAAACAAGAATATTCACAGTGATAAGATTAGGTTATTAAAACACTTCTCTTGTTTCCAGCCACATGTTCATGTGCGGCTGGGTTTTCTTCACATAATTAGATCAAAACAACATACCACAACATATGAAAGCAGAAGTGGATATGAGAATCAAGCTTTCTTGTATTAATTCTGATATCGAAGAGTTTCAGAAATTCTGGTCTATTTTTGTTATGAAATGGATTTATTATTCATTGTAAATTAATTGCTAAATAATTAAAAAACCTGTGTTAGTTTAATGTGCTATAAGTATCAATAGGTAGAACCCACTTTAAAAAGTTATTTGAGGGGGACGGCGCCTGTGGCTCAAAGGAGTAGGGCGCTGGCCCCATATGCCGGAGGTGGCGGGTTCAAACCCAGCCCCGGCCAAAAACTGGGGGGAAAAAAAAAAAAGTTATTTGAGAGTGGAGGGATGGTAATTGGTGGGACACCAATTACCTTGTGCATTTTACAAGGGAACATATGAAATTTACTAAATGTAGAATATAAATGTCTTAACATAATAACTAAGAAAATGCCGTGAAGGCTATGTTAACCAGTTTGATGAAAATATTTCAAATTGTATATAAAACCAGCACATTGTACCCAATGATTGCATTAATGTACACAGCTATGCTTTAATAAAAAAAAAGTTTAAAAAATTCATGTGGCTTGACAGATATTTTTTGTGGCTTTTTATGTGGCTTAATATTGTACACGTGTTGGATTTATGTTTTGTGCTAACAATGAAAATGTACAAATTTGTACAAAATGTCATGTATACAGGATAGAAAATGTTCAAAACAAGAAAAATAGATAAGTTGCATAATTGTTTTTCTTTTGAAAATAATTTATGCTTCAGTAAACTGTTGTGTACCTATTTTTTAAAAACATTTTGCAATTCACAATTTTGGGTTTTGACATTGCTTATGGTGACACTTGACATTTAATGTACTCTTTAATTTTTGAAATTATAAAAATGGGTCGGTGTGGTGGCTCATGCCTGTAATCCTAGCACTCTGGGAGGCCAATGTAGGTAGATTGCTTGAGTTTAGAAGTTTGAGACCAGTCTGAGCAAGAGCAAGACCTCATCTCTACTAAAAACGGAAAACTTAGCCAGATGTTGTGATGGGCGCCTGTCGTCCCAGCTACTCTGGAGGCTGAGGCAGGAGGAGGGCTTGAGCCCAGGAGTGTGAGGTTGCTGTGAGGTGAGCTATGACACCCTGGCAGTCTAGCTTGAAGCAACAGAGTGAGACTCTTGTCTCCAAAAAAAAAAATTCTGAAAATGGTACATCATATAGACAAAATAAAGAATATGTGAATTTTAAAAATCAAGGTAGTAAATGATTCTATAAAATGTATTGTGTTCTCCCGTTTTCTAGGCACATCTATTTTGGTGCCATAACAGAGTTTTGTGCCCAAACATGGTGATGTAGAGAGATCTGACTGCAGCCCGCTCATGTATGTCACCCTTGCTATGTCGCACACCTCAGAGGGCCTGCAGTTCCAAACCGAGTCAGTACTCCCCACAGAAAGCTGCCCCTTTGCAGTACCTGTGGCCAGTGCATGTGTTTCCTAGTAGCAAAGTGCAAATCTTGTGGAGATGAACCTGGGGTACTGGGTATCTGAGGCATGTTCTAGAAAGAGAGGAACAGACCAAGATGGACTCTTTTTTCAGAAAAATTGATTAAGCCATGAGAAAACAGTAAATGTATTGATTTTGTATGTAGTTGTAGTTTGTACTGTTTTGATTATGTATGACCATGTCATCATATGATATTCTCAAACAGAAGTTCTATGAGAAGGTAAAGTACATGTACATATGGGTACACAGGCCTACTTCCTTATGGTGACAACCTCTGTATGTTGACCAGTTTGTTACAGTCCCTTGGGTGGTCAACTTACAGAGATTCTACTGTAGTGTTTTTATTTGTATTATTATTTTGCTTTTTAAAGAGTATTTTTGATCCATAGTTGTTTGAATCCATGGATACAGAACCCATGGATATGGAGCGCCACCTGTGCTGTGACATGTTTATTTGGCCTTGATTTACATATATATATGTATATATTTATTTATATTTATATGTATAATATATATATATATTAGTTCAATCTTATCACATAGATGTTTTAATCTGACATTACATCATAAGCATTTTTTCCTTTTTTTGCATACTATATCTGGCTTGTTATAGTCATTACAACTTCATTTATATTTATCAGTTTCATCGTAAATATGATAAAGGATTAGTTTTCATTTCTTTGGATGAAAATTCAGGCAAGCCCCATAATATTTTTGGGGAAACAATTCCATGATTATATTTGCAAAAAACACAAACCATGATTTAGAAAAGAATATGTGTAATCCCATATCATAATCTAAGGATTCAGTCTGAACTTAAATAGCCCCTTTTCCATCTTGCTATTGTTTCACACAGGGAAGCCCACAGTAGAGATGGAGGGCACATCAGCCCTTAACATCAGCTACCTGGCGTTTCTCCACTCTGGGAGCTGGGAGAGAGAGGAGGGGTAAGAAAGGACCTCACTCGATTGGTCGGGTTGTAGGTTGGCCTTGTGCTTTTTGGACTTGGTTAGGTTTAAAGATGACTCGATGCTGCCATAGTGGGTTCTTTTTTTTTTTTTTTTTAATTTCACATTAAAAAAATTTTATTTTTTTTTATTGTAAATCATAGCTGTGTACATTAGTGCAGTCAAGGGGTACAATGTGCTGGTTTCATATACAATGTGAAATATTCTCATCAAACTGTTCAATGTAGCCTTCATGGCATTTTCTTAGTTACTGTATGTAGACATTTGTATTCTGCATTTAGTAAGTTTCGCCTGTACCCTTTCTAAGATGCACCATAGGTGTGATCCCACCCATTACCTTCCTTCCACCCTAACCTCCCCCCGCCCTTCCCCTTCCTTGGCCCTTTCCCCATAGTCTTGTGCTATAGTTGGGTTATAGCCTTCATGTGAAAGCTATAATTTAGCTTCATAGTAGGGCTGAGTACATTGGATACTTTTTCTTCCATTCCTGAGATA
>CAUYPK010031424.1:0-42051 GCA_963574355.1 Loris lydekkerianus
ATGTACTCAGCCCTACTATGAAGCTAAACTATAGCTTTCACATGAAGGCTATAACCCAACTATACCACAAGAGTATGAGGAAAGGACCAAGGAAGGGGAAGGGAGGGGGGAGGTTTGGGTGGAGGGAGGGTGATGGGTTGGGCCACATCTATGGTGCATATTTTTATCTATAATAATAAAAAAAAATAAAATAAAAAGCAAAGCAAAAAAAAAAAAGAAAAGAAAAATTACAGAAGAAGTAATAAATCTATGACAAATCCATTTTCTTGAGTGGACCAAATAACAAACACAGTTTTTCAACTCTGGACCACACTGAAGATGTCTGATGTTTGTTGCTCATTCTACCTCTACTCCCTACTTCTTTTTCAACAGGATAAACAGAATGGAAAAGATGAATTGAGTTTGGGTTAGGATTAGAAAATTCTGTTCTTTCAGTATCATCATTCTTGTGATGATCTAAATAGTCATTTCACATTTGGTGAATAAAATCTGTACTTTATACAAGAGGCCACTGCTATAACAAAGTTGAGACTTTCCCTCCTGACGGCCTCTGTCAGAGGAATGATGGTGTCATTGGCAGACTGAGCCACTACATTCTCTCCCTACAAGGAGTCAGCAGCTCACTGAGCCAGCACAAAGTGCTTCCATTGATTTTTCTATGCAGTTAATGGAAAACAGCTCATAAGTCTGTGTTTCATACCCATCAGTGACAATGAAGAGGCCATAATTCATGTGACTATGCCACAGTTCTCATTGCAAACTTTAGATTTGGGTTAAAGGGGCATTTAATTTGTCTCTTGTGGAAGTACTAAAACACTTAGTTCAAAGAAGCCAGAACAAATGTAATTCCAGAGCTGAGATTAAAAATTATGAATAGAGTAAATTTAAAGTGAGGCTTCATGCATTGGAACCAGACACAAACATTGAAACAGAACCCTATGAAATATCTTAGAGTACTTAGAGACTATCGTATCACTACAACTCACTGTCAGAGGTCTCAATGTTTGCCTCTAGCTCATCTGAGTTAAAAAATCTAATGATTCTCAGAAGAATGAAGATTGTTTTAAAATAGGCAACTTTATAATAAGAACGATAACTGAAGACTTTGAAATTATATTATGAATATGTGTTACGTGTACATCTCTTTTAGAAGGGACAGCATCGTGGTTTCTTCTTAAATCAGCAATGCCTATAGATTGACATAATATGAAATTAAATTTAGGACAAGTCAGTGATTCTCTTTCCATTTTCATTTCAAACTTTGGAATGTATTTATTTCACATTTTTATCAAATGTGAATTCTACCTTACTTATTACTGTCAAATTTTGTAAGTTTTTCCTTTTTGGACACATTTTTAAAAGAAGAAGGGCCAGAAAAAGTAACTGAGGAAAACTTTAGGTTAAGTCTTTAATGTTCGAACAAAAAGAATTAAGTAAGGGTGAACTGACCAAGGCATCCGCAGTCGGCGCATTCCGGTCCTTCACTTTCACCCAGTACCCTGGTGAAAATGTTATAGAGAAAGGTGCTCCAAGTATGGCAGCGTTCATCAATGTGATCATCCCCAGGATGTCTTCACAGCTACAACTTATTGAGCAATTACATTGTGAGCTAGATGTTGTTGTAAGTATTTGTCCAGCTAATATCACATTGAATGTTCATAACAAATCCATTTAGTTGGCACTGTTTTCCAGATAAGGAAACTGAGGTTCAGAAAGAAAAAGCATTGCATAACCAAGTTAACCCAGTTTGGAATCAGTAACATAGGTGCCCAACCGAGATCTGTCTATACTGATTCAGAAAATGCCAAACAGAAAAGAAACACCACTACCTAATTACATTGATCAAGGAAGGAGGAACATCCTTCCTCATTATCATTCTCATATCCTCAGTGCAGTTGCAACACATAATAGTTATTAAGCATTAGTGCCCCGTGTAGGTTCTGGTTCTTTTTTTCTGTATGAAACCAAGCTAATTATCTGTAAGCCTTTGAAGTAATATCTTATAGAGTCAGTGAACATGAGGCTGACCCTGCTGGTCTCAGAAAATGAGCACACACAAAAAAATCTCAAAGACTTTGCAATCTAAGGAAAAGGCTGTGGGGTTAGAGCCATGGATATCTTATTCTAGATTCCCAAAATCTGTTTTGGATTTTTAAAAATGCCAACTGGTTATGAATGCTATGACAAATATTGTTCAAACAATGTGTTTTGTAGACGGCATTGGTGGAGATTCTCAAAGTGAGGATCTTGAATGTAGATCATTTTGAACCCTTTTTCATCTTTATAATGAGTCTTCTATTTAAAGATGCTCTTCAGAGAATTCCACCACTTGAGAGAAGAAAGAGTCCCTGAGACGATTAGTCCAAAACTCTTACTTTTCATGTGATGAAATTTGGGCCCACTGAAAAGAAAATCCTTGCCCATTTTCTCAGGAACAGAGCCACGGGTGGGATCTGGGTCTCCCCTGGCTCATGTATCCTCTACCACAAGTATCTCTTTGTTTTTTGTGATAACAGAGCCTTCAAGTGGATTTTAAAGCATTTGAACAGGACATATGATACAACTTGCAGACGAGGAGCCCATAACGTTTGCCAAAGTCATCCCATTGCCGGTTAACTGTGCAATCTTGGGAAATGTTTAATCCGGGGGTGGGAAAACTCTTCATGTTGGAAGGCCACATTAACTTCACCATATCGAATAAGTCCACATCCAAGAACTTCAATTAAATATACTTTAAAATGTATATTATTTTGTAAAACTCCAACTATTAATAGTATGTACTTCATCATTTCAAAAAATGAAAACTATTTGTTAGTTTTAGAGTTAAATAACCTCTTAACCACTTTTTATGTCCTCTTTTTGTTGGAAAGAATCTGCATATTTGATGGCAGCATGGAGATCCACATTGTCAGTGCATTCTCTAGACGGGTATCAGTCATTTGTGATCTTGAAGGCATCTTCACTTGCTTTAGGTAGGAGCATATAGACAACCAAAAATAAGCAGTTGGAAAGAAAAACAAAAACAAAACATTTTCAGACATGTTGCTGAAGGTGTGGGTATTCTACAGCATGTTTCCATATTTCAATTGGTTCTTTCCTAGCATCAATCAATGACTTTAAAATGTATCTACTGAGAACTCAATTCATTCCACCTGTAGTTCCTTATGTGCCTTAGTAATAGCAACCAGGGGCAGCTGAATTAACAAATTGAGTGTGATCTCATGATCCTCAAAGTCAGTGTATTCTCTAATTAATATATCTGTAGTAGCTGCATATTCTTCAAATGATTTCCATATATCACCCTGCTTATCAATGACCTTTGCTAACTGGGGAAAATGTTCATCTGAAATTTCCTTTTGAAAAACTGCTTAGAAAAAAGATAGCTTTTTTCAAAATGCTTGGATTTTTTTTTTTTTTTTTTTTTTTTTTGCCACATACATATACACTTAGTTTTGCTTTGCCAAAAAAAAAAAAAAAAATACAAGTTGGTATGACTTGACATAATATCACACAAAAAAATACTGAATTCCTATAGAATTCTTTGTTCAATAATTCATGCTGCTGATCATGTTTTTCATAAAATTTAAGTATCTATTCTCACAGGGATAAAATGTTGGCTAAAACCTGTCCCTGCTATAGCCAATGCACTTTAGAATGATATGGTAAATCTGCAGTAAATAACTTTAGCACAGAGATTTTCCTGATGCAAAGTACAATAAAAAGAAATGAAAGCATCTGAATCTGTTCATACTTTTTTTTATCTGTGCATTAAATTGTGTTTTCTGTGGAAGACACTTCTGTGTCTACGCACTCACTAAATTTACAAATTTAGTCCAAATTCAGACATTTATCTTGAGAGTTGTTGAAGACGTCAATTCTGTTTTCTGTTTATGGGAATGCCTAAAACATGTAACTCTTCATGGCAAAGAACAATCTTCTATTATGACCTGAGTGAAGTAGAAAACTTCCACCACGTCAGTAGTATCAGTTGATTCAACCAAAGCAATAGAATAATTCATGTTTTCCTTTTGAAGTGTTGGATGAAGTTGTTCTGTTTAGTCAAAGGATAATTCATGCTGCCAATCTGTTATACTTCTTTGAAAGAGGCAGTTGTTTGTACCTTGAAATGCTATTGGGGTCTAAGCATCCTACAACTTTAACAGTGCATTCTTTCATAATGTCTACTTTAGTTAATGGCTTCCCTTTTATCCCAAGTGTCTAAACTACTTTATAAGTTGCTTTAGTAGCGTTATTTACAGCTTTTATTGCTTCTTTGCTTTTCTGTTTTAATTTCTGCACAATGACCTTTCATGCCTCTCCTTCTAATTTAAAATATTTGTGGTCCGTGTGAGTGTTACAATGCCCATGAGCACTGAACTTCCTTAATGTTGATATTGCAGTATCATAAAGCAAGCAAATCATCTTATCTTTAGCAAATCAAGATAAACTTGCAATTTCCAAATCTCATTTAAATACCTGTTTTCAGGGGGAGGAGCAAGATGGAAGCCCAGTAACAGCTTCCTTGAAACTAGGCACGATGAGACAGGGGAGAGAAGACTCCAGGCATCTCTGTCTGGTAGGATCTGCCCAGAAACACCACTTTGTAGACATAGGGAGTCAGCGAGAGACCTCTGGCCCCCATGAGGAGGACAAAAGCAATGGAGAACTGGTAAGTGGTTGCGTGCGTTCCTTTGGTCTAATCCCACCAGCAGCTATAAGTACAGCAGCAGTGAAATTGCAAATTGGAAAGGTCTTACCTATGAGCTGTTTTGGTTTTTATTGGACTTGGCACTCAGGTGAACTACCTTGGGAGAACTTGAGCGAGATTGCAGAGGACTTTAAGCACTGTCTAGGGCTCCAGACTGAGCCAGATGGAGCTAATAGTGTTCAGCTGTGGGCTGCATGGAGCCATTGTGGGAGAACTGCTCTGGCAAGCCCCGCCCTCAGGGTTGCAGAACAAGAATAGGGCGGGAGACCTTGAGCTAGTAATACAGTGACTGACCAGCCTAAAGGCAGAGACTGAGATGCCTTATAGCCTTGGCCCTCAGGGGCATAGAGTGAGACTGGTTTTGGAATACTGGGTAAGTGGACAGCCACTTCAGGAATAATCCCATTGACAAGTGCTTTCCTGGAAAAGCTTCCACTTAGCCAAGGTTAGCAGTTTAAACTGCCTTTTAAGCAGGCTGAGGAGATTTAGACTCTCCACCCTGCAGGGTTTAAGAAATCATCAAAGGCCTCCATCTCTATCTCATATAGCCATATCAGCATTGTGATTAACATCTCATACCCCAGAAGATCACCTGTTGCCCAGACAAGATTCAGTAAGATATATATACTGCTTTTTTTTTCTAATATCAACATTTTCCCTCTACATTTTTCTTTTTTTTCTTTCTTTTCTTTCTTCATTTTTCTAGTTTACATATAATTTTCCATTGCTGCCTTCTTTAAAAGTTAAAACTTCATTTTTTCTAGTGTTTCTACTCCTATTATTTGTTTTTTCCACCAATTTTCCACCAAGATTTCTGTTTGCTTGTTTTGGTTTGATTTATAGCATTTTTGTCTTTCCCGTCTACTTGGCGGAGGTGGGAAACTATGTCTGAATAGGCTAGCAAAGAGCTACTGATCTCAAGGGAACCAACCAACTTGGCACCACAGAGGTTGAGGGTTTTTAAGAACTCATTGAAACCCTAGTCCAGAGGCATGATAACTTAAAAAGCAAGAGGAAGTAAAAGAAAAATTAGAGCAAGGAAACAGATTAAAAAAAAAAAAACCACTCATGAGGAAAAGTCAGCAGAAAAATCCTGGCAACATGAAAAACCAGTCCAGAGCAATCTCCCCAAGGGATCATGAGGTAGCTACTACAGAGGATTCCACCTATAAAGAAATGTTAGAAATGACATAAAGGGAATTTAGAATACAGATGATGAAAACAATTAAGGAAACGGATGAGAAAGTAGAAAATAACCAAAAGGAAATCCAAAAACAGAATCAAATAAGAAATGAATGATATTAAGAATATAAAAAGGATATAGCAGAGCTGAAGGAACTGAAGCAGTCAATTAGGGAACTTATGAATGCAATAGAAAGTATCGACAACAGATTAGACCATGCAGAATAAAGAATCTCAGAGGTAGAGGACAAAATTCTTGAGATAATTAAGATAGTTAAAGAGGCAGAAAAGCAGAGAGAGAAAGCAGAACATTTACTGACAGAATATGCGATTTTATAAAGCATTAAAGCATATGAGTTATAGGTCTTCCAAAAGGGGAAGAAGAATGCCCCAGGAGAATGGAAGTCATTCTAGAGAATATTATAAATGAAAACTTCCCAAATATCACCAAAGATTCTGACACACTCCTTTCAGAGAGATATCAGAACCCAGGTTGTCTCAACTCTAACCAAGCTTCTCCAAGCCACATTGTGATGAACCTGTCCAAAATCAAGACAAAAGAAAAGATTCTGCAAGCTGCCAGGATAAGCACCAGTTGACCTACAGGGGCAAATCCATCAGGGTGACTGCAGACTTCTCTAATGAAACTTTTCAAGCAAGAAGACAATGACCATCTACCTTTAATCTACTTAAACAGAACAATTTCCAGCCCAGAATTCCTCATATTGCTAAGCTTTAAAATTGACAAAGAAATCAAATCACTTACTGATATGCAAACATTGAGGAAATTCACCACAACAAGACCAGCTCTACAGGAAATACTTCAACCTGTTCTACACACTGACAATCACAATGGATCAACAGCAAAGTAAGAATTCAGAAATTAAAGGATAGAACCTAACCTCCACAATAATGCAAAAGATAAAACTAAGCAATGGACTCTCACAAAATAAGTTGAATAGAACACTACCACACTTATCAATTGTCTCAATAAATGTTTATGGCTTGAATTCCCTACTGAAGAGGCATAGATTGGCTGACTGGATTAAAAAACACAAGCCATACATTTGCTATCTGCAGGAAACACACCTAGCTTCAAAAGACAAATTAAAACTCTGAGTTAAAGGAGGGAAGATAATTTTTCAGGCAAATGGAATTCAGAAGAAAAGAGAAGTTGCAATCTTCTTTTCAGATACATGTGGATTTAAAGCAACTAAAATCAAAAAAGACAAAGATGGTCACTTTAAATTGGTCAAGGGAAAAATACAACAAGATGTTTCAATTCTAAATATTTATGCACCCAACTTAAATGCTTCCAGATTCTTGAAACAGATCTTACTCAGTCTGAGCAATATGATATTCTATAACACCATAATAACAAAGGATTTTAACACTCCTCTTACAGAGCTGGACAGATCCTCTAAACAGAAATTAAACAAAGATGTAAGGGACTTAAATGAGACCCTAGAACAACTGTGCTTGATAGATGCATATAGAACACTCCATCCCAAAGATAAAGAATATACATTCTTCTAATCACCCCATGGAACATTCTCCAAAATTGATCATATCCTAGGACAAAACAAACCTCAATAGAATCAAAAGAATTAAAATTTTACCTTGTATCTTCTCAGACCATAAGGCACTAAAGGTGGAACTCAACTCCAACAAAAACATTCAACCCCACACAAAGGCATGGAAATTAAACAACCTTCTGTTGAATGGGAGTTGGGTGAAGGATTAAATAAAAGAGGAAATCATTCACGTTCTTGAGCATAACAACAATGAAGACACAAGCTTCCAGAATCTGTGGGATACTGCAAAAGCAGTTCTGAGAGGAAAATTTATGCTTTAGATGCCTACATTTGAAAAACAGAAAGAGAGTGCATCAACAAACTTACAAGCCATCTTATGGAATTGGAAAAAGCAGAACAAACTAAGCCTAAACACAGCAGAAGAAAAGAAATATCCAAAATTAAATCAGAGATCAATGAAATTGAAAAAAAAAAATCATTAAGAAAATTAATGAAACAGGAGTTGGCTTTTTCAAAAAATAAATAAAATAGATAAACTTTTGGCCAGACTAACTAGAAATAGAAAAGTAAAATCTCTAGTAACCTCAATGAGAATTTCAGACCAATTTCACTAATGAATATAGATGCAAAAATTCTCAACAAAATCCTAGCCAATAGATTACAGCTTATCATCAAAAAAGTCGTACATCATGATCAAGTAGGTTTCATCCCAGGGATGGATGGCTGGTTTAACATAGACAAGTCCATAAACATTATTCACCATGTTAACAGAAGCAAAAACAAAGACCATATGTTCCTGTCAATAGATGCAGAAAAAGCATTTGATAAAATCCAGCATCCTTTTCTAATTAGAACACTGAAGAATATAGGCATACATGGCTCATTTCTTAAACTGATTGAAGCTATCTATGACAAACCCACAGCTAATATTTTACTGAATGGAGTAAAACTTAAAGCTTTTCCTCTTAGAACTGGAACCAGACAACGTTGCCCTCTGTCACCATTACTAGTTAACGTAATGTTGGAAGTTCTAGCAAATAAAATTAGACAAGACAAGGAAATAAAGGGCATCCAAATGGGAGCAAAGGAGGTCAAACTCTCCCTCTTTGCTGATTATATAATCTTATACTTAGAGAACCCCAAAGATGCAACCACAAGACTCCTGTAAGTCATCAGAAAATACAGTAATGTCTCAGGATATAAAATCAATATCCACAAGACAGTAGCCTTTGTATATGCCAATAACAATCAAGATGTGAGGCTAATTGAGGACACAATCCCCTTCACCATTGCTTCAAAGAAAATGAAATACCTAGGAATATACCTAACAAAAGAGGTGAAGGACCTATATAAAGAAAATTATGAAACCCTAAGAAAAGAAATAGCAGAGTATATTAACAAATGAAAGAACATACCATGCTCATGGCTGGGACAAATCAACATTGTTAAAATGTCTATACTTCCCAAAGCAATCTACAGATTCAACACCATCCCTATTCAAATACCAACATTGTACTTTCAAGACTTGGAAAAAATGATTGTGCATTTTGTATGGAACCAGAAAAAACCTTGTATAGCTAAGGCAGCTCTTAGTAACAAAAACAAAACTGGGAGCACCAGCATACCATATTTTAGGCTGTACTACAAAGCCACAGTGGTCAAGACAGCATGGTACTGGCACAAAAATAGAGACATAGACATTTGGAATAGAATAGAAAACCAGGAAATGAACCTAACATTGTACAACCACCTAATTTTAAATAAACCAAACAAGAACATACACTGGGGGAAAGATTTCCTATTCAATAAATGGTGCCTGTCGAACTGGGTATCCACATATAAAAGACTGAAACTGGACCTACACTTTTATTCACTAACAAAAATTGATTCAAGATGGATAAAGGACTTAAATTTAAGGCATGAAATGATAAAAATCCTCAAAGAAAGCATAGGAAAAACACTGGCAGATATCAGCCTGAGGAAAGACTTCATGAAGAAGATTGCTGTAGCAATTGCAACAACAAAAATAAACAAATGGGCTTAAGTAAACTGAAAAGCTCTGTACAGCAAAGGGGACAACAACTAAAGCAAACAGACAACCTACACAATGGGAAAGGATATTTGCATATTTTGAATTAGACAAAAGCTTGATAACTAGGATCTATAGGGAACTCACTTAATCCACATGAAAAAAGCCAACAATCCCATATATCAATGGGCAAGAGACATGAATAAAACCTTCTCTAAAGAAGACAGACAAATGGCTAACAAACATATGAAAAAATGCTCATCATTCCTAATTTTTAGAGAAATGCAAATCAAAACCACCCTGAGATACCATCTAACCCCAGTGAGAATGGCCCACATCACAAAATATCAAAACTGCAGGTGCTAGCATGGATGTGGAGAGAAGGGAACACTTTTACACTGCTGGTGGGACTGCAAACTAATACAACCTTTTTGGAAGGAAGTATTGAGAACCCTCAAAGAACTCAAGCTAGACCTCCCATTTGATCCTACAATCCCATCAATGGGCATCTATCCACAAGGAAAAAAAAATTCTTTTATCATAAGGACACTTGCACTAGACTATTTATTGCAGCTCAATTTACAATCGCCAAAAATGTGGAAACAGCCTAAATGCCACCAATCCAGGAATGGATTAACAAGCTGTGGCATATGTACACCATGGAATACTATTCAGCCATTTAAAAAAATGGAGACTTTACAGCCTTTGTATTAACCTGGATGGAAGTGGAAGACATTATTCTTAGTAAAACATCAAAAGAATGGAGAAGCATGAATCCTATGTACTCAATTTTGATATGAGGACAGTAAATGACAGCTAATGACATGGTGGGGGTTGGAGAAGGGGACAGCAGAGACAGAAAGATGGAGGGAGGGATGTGGGAAAGGAAGAGCAGAGAGTAAGAAGAAGGAAGGGGAAAGGAGTTGGGAGAAGGAAGAGCAGAGAGAGGAAAGGGAGGGGACGGGGTCTTGGTGTGCACCACATATTTTGGGGGCAAGACATGATTGTAAGAGGGACTTTACCTAACAAATGCAATCAGTGTAACCTAGTTTCTTGTACCCTCGGTGAATTCCCAACAATAAATAAATTAAAAAAAAAAAAAAAGAAAGAAAGAAAAAGAAGAAAATTATAAATAAATAAATATCTGTTTTCAGCGTTTTCTTGGTCTTCTTCAACATTATGGGCTGTTAAACAGACAGAATTTAAAAATACCGTTGAACTGTGAAATTATTCACAAATTCTACTTTAAACAGAAACACAGCACACCATTGTCAAAAGCTCATAACATACTGGCGTACTCGACCCTCCTAAACTCCCACCAGCCAGTCTTGAGTGGTAGTGGCAACAGTCAAGTCAGGGAGCATTAGCAGCTGACAATTTAGCTCTTTTGGCTTACTAATGTTCTAATTGTGCCAGTCAATCTGGGAGGATGATTTTATTGAAACTTATTTTACTCTTTGGTATTTTAAATACTCTCATCTTAAAAATAAAAATATAAAAGATGAAAAAATGTATTAATAAAAATAAAACCATTTCTGCAAAATTTGGATTTTGTCAAAAGGCCTCATGTAAGGACCTAGAAAGCCACACGTGGCCTTAAAGCCACAGGTTCCCCAACCTTGTTTTAATCCCTTTGAATCAAAGTTTTCTTCTTTGTGAAATAAAGTTCTTTTGCATGATTTCTAGAGTCATTTTGCTCCCACAACACATGACTCTGTGACTTTAATATTATATTTGTGAATTAATGTCTACTTTTCACAAAGCACATGGGTACTGTTTTTCCTTATTAAATTTTTCTGGATTGCTGATGAGAAATGATGTTGAAACCAGAAATCCAAAGACAAACTCAAAGTAAAGGACAAAATAGACATTTTCAGGCATGCAAGAGCACAGAAATTTATTTTCCTAGTGCCCAGTTTCAAGAAGTAATTTATGGCTATTCTCCTGCAAATGAAGAAACATAGAACTATGTGAGAGTCACAAAGTGATAAGGAAAATGTAGATTTACAAAGAAGAAAATGCTAAGGTGACAAGTGGATAGCATACTCATGAAACAATTAATCTAAATTAGAACAGGAAGCCAGTGTGTTCAGAGGGAGAAATGAAATGAGTTCTGAAAATGATCAGGAAGTTACGTGATACTAGTGACATGATAAAAAAAAATTATGTGTTTGCAAGTATTTTTTAAAATCATTTAATAAGAACAAAGAGATGATAACAAACACCAAGAGAAAAAACTCATGAAAAATACCATCAAAGGGTTTGCATCTGAAGCAAAGTAAAATGGAGTATAATTCAGAGCAGCTAAAAAAAAAACCTAGGAAAGAGAAATTATTGGCCCTGGTACTGGGTCATGCATGGCTTTGAAATATTTCAGAAGAAAATTATAATCTTAGCCTATTAGCTCTGCAGTACACATTTTTTTTTTTTTTTTTTTTTAGAGACAGAGTTTCATTTTATCACCCTTGGTAGAGTGCCATGGCATCACAACTCACAGCAATGTCCAGCTCTTGGGCTCAGGTGATTCTTTTGCCTCAGCCTCTGGAGTAACTGGTACTACAGGTGCCTGCCACAATGCTCTGCTATTTTTTGTTACAGTTTGGCCGGGGCCGGGTTCAAACCCACCACCCTCGGTATCTGGGGCCAGCACCCTACTCACTGAGCTACAGGTGCTGCTCTGTAGTACACATTTTTAACAAGTTATGCTAATGAAACTCCATGTTCTTTGTTTTCAAATCTTACACTAAAAATAGTGATAACACATAGGACGTTTAATATTTAATAAAAGAGTAAAATTTTGTAACTGTTATAGAATATAATTAATAAAAACTGTGAAGGAGAAAGAAGAGATGAGAAAATGATAAAAGTCACACAAAAACCACAAAAACCCTGCATGAATGCTAAACAAAGAAAAGGAGGAAAGGTGACCCAATTGGGGAAATGGGGAATCGCAATATCTATTAGTAAGTCAAATCTGTGAATGCAGTAGATGGTATGTCAGTAAATGAAGAAGCACCAAAGGAATTAAGTAATGAGGAAAGACATAGGGATAAAGGGCACCAAGGTAGGGAGACAGAACTGTGCAGAAGGCTTCATTCCTAAGTTTCTCCTCTCTTCTTTCCTTTCTTTTTTTTTTTTTTTCCTAAGTCATTTAAAACAATATTTTTAATTGACCATGGAATAGCATTTTGACCAAAGGCAGGCTATCATTTTTAACTGGTCTACTGAACAAAGTCAATTGCATTTCTTTGTTTACAGCAGTGTTTTCAAACATCAGAATGCAGCAGACTCACTTGTAAGAACAAGAGAACCAGAGATTGCTGAGCTTACTTCCCGTGCATCTGATTCAATAGGCCTGGCCAGGGCCAAAGAACCTGCATTTCCTAATAGTTTCCAGATGATGCTGAGACTGCTGGTCCTTGGCCGCTACTTTGAGAACCTCTGATCTGGAAAATCACTGGGTAGTTTAATCAGATGCAATTGAATGGAAGTTTGTGGATAATTTCTGTTTCTAAAAGTCTGGGCTACACGACCTAAGAGAAACTGGTTTAAGCTATTAATCCTATTATGACTCTGATGCTGAACAGATGAAAATTCTTCAAGCTTCAGGTTTCCATAGACTTCCAACAATTGTTGGTCTGCATGCATTGAGTATAGCTGACAGGTTTTTACATTTGGTTGAATTTATTTGCATGTGTCTGCACGTGCACATACACATGTGTAGGTTTGTATCTCTTGATATTTTTATATATATATATATATATATATAATGCATAGTATATAGTATACTATATAATATATAGTATATAATATATAATAATATAGTAATAATATATTATTTTTTATGTGTGAACATACATATATCACATATTAATGTATTAATAATATTTGTATATGTATATATACAAAACAAAATAATGAGAAATAATAATTATTTTACCTAAAGAAGTCACTTTTTACTTCCTTTTCTTAGCTTTAGAAACTTTAGCAAAGGAAGTATACTTTTTAAATTTTAAATGAGGGCCAAAATACTGCATTGCTCACTGCTCCTTGATGCTTCCCTAAACACCTATAATCAGGAGTTTGGGTCTGCATTTTGGGAAAAGTAATTTACTGCATATTTTGTATTCCCAAGTCATTTTGTAATAGGATCCTTAAACATATCTAAGTAAGAATTTCTGTATGATTTGTGAGACTAATACTACATCACCTATTTCAAATCCAGTCCATATGGAAACAAGGGGAAATTTCACTAAACCTGAATTTAGCCATAACTCAAGAAAAGTCATACATCATATTAAATTCATATACAGAGGAATATTTTCATTCTCATAAGGCATATTTAGACCACTTTGTATTTGGATCTTGGAATTAAATTTTTAGTAAGTGAGTTATTTTAAAATGAGAAAATAAGCCCAAAACGTCTTTGCGTTTCTAACAGATGGATGGTCATATCATATAATAATTTTTTTTTTTTAAGTCTAGAAATGTAATGGCCAGGTGTTCTCCTCAAATTGGAGTTAGATTGTGGTGTGGTATGGGATAATATTTGCTCCTTATTTGAATTTTGAATTTCAATGACTATTTCAGGTTTGCTACCAAAGCAGGCTGTAATTTGCAACCTTATCAACAAAAGATGCTTCTCTGTCATAAACCAAAGGCATCTCTAAAGTGGCTAATGCTAGTAAATTTAGTATATGTCAAAACAAAGTTCATCTATTGATTTTTTTAAACAGGCTTATTGAAGTATAATTGACATTATATTCATATATTAAAGCATAACATTTATCACTTCTGACATATTTATACACCCATGAATCGATCAAGGAAATGAAGATAATGAATGAATCATCACCTTTGAAAGTTTCCACCTGCCTCTGTGTAATTCCTCCCTTGTTTCCCATATTACTTCCAACCCACATAACTTAGGATCTTGCTTCCTGTGGCCATGGATTTGCTAGTTTTTATGTTTTAGTTTTATTTCAGAGAATCATGTAGTACGTAACATCCTCCCCCTTTTCTTTGGTCTGGCTCCTCAAGTTAGCATAATTATTCTGATATTTATTCATGCCAGTGTATTCATTCTTCTTCATAATTCACTTCTTTTTATTGCTTAGTTGTATTCTATAGTTTGCATATGTCACAATTTGATTTTCCATTCTCGTGTTGATTGACATTTGCATTTTTTTCTACTTTATGGCTATTGCAAGTGAAACTACTATAAATACCAATGCATAAGAGTTTGTATAAATATTTGCTTCCCTTTCTCTTATCAGTTATTGAGAGACATATTGAAATTCTTAACTACAGTGTGGACTTGTATGTTTATCCTGTTTATCTTTGCCTTTGAGCATGACTTTTACTGCATCCCATAAGTTTGGCATATTACACTTTCATTTTTATTGATCTTAAGGTATTTTCTAATTTTCTTTGTAATTCCTTCTTTTATCCATTGATTGTTGAAGTATTTGTGTATTTGTGATTTCTCTTATTTTTCTTAAAGTTTTCTCATTTCATTCAAATGTGTTTTGTGGCCTAATTTGTGGTCTACACTGGGATTCATGTGCACTAAGAAAGTGAATTCTGCTGCTGTGAAGTGGAGTATTAGTAAGTCTGTTACATCTGGTTGGTTTATGCTGTTTTTTCAAATTTTTTATAACTTTATTGATCTTTTTTCTGATGATGTATTCATCATGAAAATGGGATATTAAAGTCTCCAATTATTATATTAGAAGTGTCTATTTCTCCTTTCAGTTTTGTCAATTTTAGCTTCATATATTTGGAGGCTCTGTTGTTAGCTGTGTATATCTTCTTGTTGGGCTGAACATTTTATTAATATATAATTTACTTCTTTGTCAATTGTAAAATGTTTTGATTTAAAATCTATTTGTCTGGAGCCAGGTGCCTGTAGCTCACACCTGCAGTTTCAGCTACTCAAGAGATTGAGGCACAAAGATTGCTTGAGCATGGGAGTTTGTGGCTATGGTGAGTTTTGACCAGCCTGGGTGACAGAGCAAGACCCTGTCTTTAAAAAGAAGAAAGAAATCTGTTTGTTCGATGATTGACAGGTTTTTGTTTTTCGTTTTTCCAGTACTTTAAATATGTCCTCCCATTGCCCTCTGACCTCCCTGATTTCTGGTATCTATTAAACTTATGGGAAATCCCTTGTATGTGACAAGCCGTTATTTGTTGTTGCTTGACTATAATGTGTGTTGGTGTAGTTCTCTTTGGGTTTATATTGCTTGAAGTTCTTTTAGCTTCTTGGGTGTATATGTTCATGTGTTCCATAAGTGTGGTGAGTTTTAGACCATTATAACTCTTCATATATTCTACTTCTCTCTTTCTTTTTCTGATTTTTCCACCATAATTGAATTCCACACAGTGTTTAATGTATCTCACAGGTCCCTTGTATACTTACCTTTTTTTGTTTTCATTTTTTTCCTTCTGCTTCAGACTGAATAATATCAATTATCTCAATCTTCAAGCTTGCTAATTTTTCCTCTATCTGCTCAAATTTGCCATTATACTCCTCTAGTGAAATTTTCATGCCAGCTATTGTCCACATCTGCTCCCGAGTTACCATGTGGTTCCTTTTGGAATTTCCTTTTCTTCATTGAAATTACCTACTTGCTTATCCATTGTTCTCCATGTTTCCTTTAGTGCTTTGTTAATGGTCCTCTCTAGCTCATGGGTCATATTTTAAACATAATAAATTTCAATGTCTGGGCTTCCTCAGGGATTACTTCTGTCAATTTCTTTTTTGTTTTTCCTGTGAATAATACATATTTTCTTGTTGTTGAGACTGGACAATTTAAGTAATATGATGTAACTCTGGAAATCAGATTCTCCCCATCTTCAAGGATAATTTTTGTCACTTATTGAGAGCTCTAGTCACTTGTTTGTATTACGACATTTTCAAATTATTTTGGAAAGTCTATGTTCTTTGTTGTGTGTTGGCATTAAGATCTCATTGCCCGAGTCTCTACAGCCAGTCTGTGACCTGACATAGGTTCTTGTAAAGTTCAGTAGCCTCTCCCTTTCTTAAGCACTCCCATTTGCTGTTAAGAGTCTGATAAGGTCCCATCGAGAGTTCTGAAATTGTTGACAATGGTTATTTTGCCTCCAGCTTAATAGCTGTTTCCCATAGAAGAATCAAACCATGGAACTTCCTACTCTGTCATTTTTCATGAAGACACTTCTCAGCAGTGTTTATCTTTAATCCTCTGTGTGCTAGTGATTGATTTTGTTAGAAACGTTCCCATAAACAATGGTACCTTTAGCTTCTCCACTTGCAATTACAGTATACTCTCTCTAACTGAACATATTATACCTCAGAATAATATTATGCCACTTTATATATAATAGGAGAATCTTATAATTACATTTCCTTTTCATTCTTTTATGCTATTGTTGCCATATATTTTACTTGTAAATTTGACAAAACATTGTCAATATTTTTGCTTAAAAAGTCATTTATCTTTTAAGTATATTTCAGTAATAAGAAAAACAAATGTTATTTTTTATTCAAATACTTATATCCAGAGCTCCACATTCCTTTGTGTAGATACAGATTTTCATATGGTAACATTTTCTGTTTGAACAATTTTCTTTTATACTGCTTGTAGTGTGGGTATGTGGATTTTGAATCTTTTCTGCTTTTATATATATCTGTAAATTTTTTCATTTCACATTTATCTTTATAGACTTTTTGCTTCTAAAGAATTATATATAGACAGTATAGTTTTCTTTCAGGACCTTAAAGATGTTGCTCTCTTAAGATAAGAAGCATTATTTCTGCATTTTTTCTTGCATTATTTCCGATGAGGAATCTCTTGCTTTCCATGTTTTTATTTCTGCATTGTTTTCACTGACTATCTCTAAGATTTTCTTTTTCATTGGTTTTGACAAATTTGATCATAAAAGCTGTTTTGGTCTAGTGTTCCTCATATCCCTTGTGCTTTGAGTTTGTGGAATTCTTGAATCTGTATTTTTCTGGTTTTCTAAATCAAATTTTTAAAACCTCCAGCAATGATTTTTTCAAACTTTTTTTCTGCTTCTCTTTCTTTCTATGACTCCCATTATATGTATAATGAAGTTATTGAAGTTTTTCTACATCTTAACAATTTATTTTGAAAACATTTTAATTTCTACATATTTCACATTAGATATTTTCTATTCTGTTCTTCAAATTTATTTATCTTTTCTTCTTTAGTGTCTTATCTGCTTTTAATCTTTTGAAACACATTTTTAATCTCAAGTATTATAACTGTCATTTCTAGAAACTTGAGATGGGTCTTTTAAAAATATTTTTTAGATCTAATTTTAACTCTTTGAACATCTGGAAAACAATTTTAAAAGCTATTTTAATATAATAACATTTTCTGATAATTCTAACATCTATGTTGGTTCTGGGCTAGTTTCAGTTGACTGATTTTTCTCCTTTTATGCTATATTTTCATGCCTTCCTGCATGCTTTTGCATTGAATATCAGATATGAATTTTACTTTATTACATGCTAGTTAAATTTGTACTCTTCTCTTTCCTTCAACTTTGTTCAGATTGAGGTTCAATTTCATTCTTTTTGATCTTGTTTGGTGATTATTTAAGCAAGATTAGAGTGACATTTTAGTCTTTCATCAATATCTATCATCAGTGAGTCAAGATTCAATCTGCTGCTTTATTAATTATGAGGTTTCCTAGAGTGATTGGTAGCAATAGGCACTCTTCCCTCTCCTGTGAGAGCACTGGTCACTATTAATCATTTTGAGTGTTTCTTTCTCCAGTCTCAAGTTGTTTCCTTACCACAAAAGTAAAAAACAACAAAACAGAACAAAACAAAATGGGGTTAGAAGAAACTTTTGGAGGTGATAGATAAGTTTAGGGCATTGATTGTGATGATGGTTTTATTGATGTCTACTTGTTGAAAACATACCAAACTTTATAAGTTAAATATCTACAACTTGTTGCATATCATTCAGACCACAGTGCAAGTGTGCTCAGCACGACACCTAGGTGAAGCACACAGCCAGAACTTGAACTTTACCATGGAAGTGAGAACAATGTAACTTAAACATTAGTACCCTCATATTAATTTGAAATAAAAAAAAATAAAATAGACCAAGATTTAAAAAAATAAATAAAAATAATAAATTCTCTCAAAAGATTAAATTTAAAAAGAGGCATTTCCTCACATGCATACATGGAACAGCACTGTTGAATATTGAAGAGGGAGTCCTTGCAGATCTGTGGATTATTTCTCCATCAGCTCTCTCCTCCCTGATACTTTATAAGGTCTAACTGCCTCGGTTTCCCAAACTCAAAACTGTCTCCTCAACTTTACTTGGTGAATCTGCCCAGTTCTGCCTAGATTAGCCTTCTTTGACTTGCTGCCTGAAAACTCTCTGTAAAAGTCTGTAAAATGGGGGCAATCCTAAGGGTTATTTCATTTGATTCCCATCTCTCAGGAATCAATGTATTTTTTTTTTTTTTTTTTTTTTTTGCCTGAGATACAGTGTCTTACAATAATCATTTTATATATAATTTTTTTTTTAATTGAGGTGGCTGGTAAATCTGGCCTCCGTTAGTTCATTTTGTAAGCAAAGGTCTGGTCCTCCACTTTATCAGACACCACGCTTAGTCTCTGCTTGCCTAACGCCCAACTCTTTACTCATTTCCTGATTTTGAACATGTGATTAAATCATACTGAAGCATAGTATTTGCACCAACTATATCTAGCAACCAGAAAAAAGAAAAGAAACTAATTATATTTCTTCATTTTTATTCTGTATATTTCCACACAATTCACAATACAGAAAAAGTGTCCAAAAAGTAATTATGACTAATCAATTTCTTTGTCAGAGATTAGTTCAGTCTCCCAAATTAATTCCATTGAAAATCTCTGTAGAGCAACACAGTGATCAAGATACTTTATATAAATAGGAAATGCAAGAAAATTAGGGAAAAATACTTTATGACTTTGTTACAAAAAACCTAATTCTTCCCTTTCCCTTCCCACCCACCCTCCCTCCACTTCATATTATCTGGATCCCAGTTTACCTGGAAATAAAACTCCATCTTTCTATTGCCACAGCTGCTACCATTTTTGGATCCCACCTGTCAACTGGCAGCTTTGCAAAAGCATGGCTCTTGGATGTGACAGGGCAGAACCAGAAATCATGAAAGAGCCCTTTATAATGTGACTACAGCTCTTCATACAGATGTTGCCTTTGTGAGGGGACCACCCACAGCCCAGGGCATCCTGGATGCCTGGGAACTTTTTCCCACTCAGAAATCAAATTAAGTCAAATATACTCATTTTGGTGGAGCTGAAACTGTCTGCTGTTGTGTAATTTTTTTACAGGAGTGATTTTCCTTACTTTCAATGAGCTGTGGTCTATATAATATTCAGAATCATGGGTGCCTTCATAGCCACTGGTAATTTTTAAAAATACTCAGGCTAACCTTTACTTGGAACTAATTTGGACCCTAACTTTTCAAAGTTGTGTTTTACAAAATATTCTATTGTATTAGAATATTTTTGTGTATAAGAATCCTAAATCTCCTGTCCCAGGGTAGAACCCTAAACATTTCCCAGCCTACACCCAGGATGTTAGTGAACAGCAAGGTTCTAGTTGCAT
Organism: Loris lydekkerianus; assembly: GCA_963574355.1. Taxonomy (NCBI): domain Eukaryota; kingdom Metazoa; phylum Chordata; class Mammalia; order Primates; family Lorisidae; genus Loris; species Loris lydekkerianus. The sequence continues at coordinate 20,092 of CAUYPK010031424.1, forward strand.
GCATTTTGCACGCATGTGGCTAGAGCTTCAACCCAACCTTATGGAAGGTTAAAGGGGTGGCAAAGGAAAGGTTTCATTATTAATAAACCCAAAAAAAGTTTATTATCCATTTGGATTCATTATACAAGACACAGAAAGTATCAAGGCTAGAAGGTATCTTAGAAGTGATAAGTCTCATCAATACATTTGTGAAAATTACCCATAAATTTGCACAAAACTAGGGTAAACTGGCTGTCGTCTGTATTTTTCTTCTTTTTTTAAAAAATAAAGGCAATCTGTAAACATCTCTTATATCTTCCATTTTTAAGAAGAAAGGTTATATCTGAACTCCAAAGTAACAGTCATACCCTGTACATTTTTAAGAAGTGAAAATATTTAGATTTGTGGAAAAAAAACCCTCTCAATATTTCTTATTTTTTCTCAAATTTTATCATAGACCAGTACAAGGTGTGAACAAGTATAACCTCCTATAGCTCACTGAGGAAATTACTTAAAAGAAGAAAAAGAAACCAGCCCATTCCTTTGGAGAGCTCTGTTATAAGGTTCTATTAGCTGAACTTGTCCTCCTTGAGTTCTTCACATATCTAATTCTTCTATAATGCATACATTGAAAATGTCACAACTAATGCTCCTTGAAGCTACTTAAACAAATTTAATCTTTTTCTATAATTTCTTTTTTTTTCAATTAAATCATAGCTGTGTACATTGATATGATTATGGGGCATCATACACTAGCTTCATAGACCTTTTGACACATTTTCTGAGCTTGATTTTCATGGAGATCAGTATTTGCTGATAGCATATATCATTTATTTGTGAGTTGCCATGAAAATCTTTGTTAAGACTGGAGTTTATTATTGTACTACCCTAGAATCTTTTTTCCTTTCTTTGTATCTCTGCTTTTGTTTTTCCTCCCCAAGCCAGGATTGAGGAGTGGGGCCGGGAGCAGGTGGAGTGGAGGCTCTGAATGTGGGCTCGTTGCCTAAATTCAAGTGACTCTTCCCCCATCCAACAAAATTAAAATGCAGGTGCTCAGGCCTTGTCATTGCAGGAGGGAAGACGGGCAATCAAAGCTCCGATCCTCTTAAACAGAAATTTTATAAGAACATTAGCCTAGTGATATGAGGTTATGTCTTGTGTAATGACAAAAAGTTGCAGAAAGTGCCCTCATGCCTCTTTAATATCAGAAAAGACAAAAATTCTCAATCTCTTCTTCAACTTCCATCCCTGACTGTATACTCCAAACAAATGGGTAGTAAGTGGGGAAAGGAACACTGGATCCTTCGTTTTCACTTTAGTTTCTGATGCCTTACCCTTATTTCCTTAGTAGAAAAATATCTTTTTCAGGAGATTTGAATAATGGCCAGCAATTGGCAAAATGTGTGTGTGTGGTGTGTGAGTGCGTGCACGTGCACACACGTGAGTTGTATCTCCATAAGCAAAGCAAATTTTTAGGGCCATAAAACCCTTGCTGTAAGTGGTTTAGAAGAGATTTGTAATGACTGACTTTTTCTCAAAAATGCCCTGTTATCATCTATTTGGCAGGAACCCAGGAAAAAATAGGTGTTGGGTTCTGGCGCCAGTCTAAAATCATAGAAATCTAAGTGCGGAAAATATCACAGCTTTTGTTTGTTTGTTTGCTTGCTTTGTTTTGTTTTGTTAGTCCAAGATTCTTAACAATTAAGAAGAATTAAGGATTTGCTTTGTTGTGACCTCTGAGTTGGTTGTTCAATCTTTACTTAAATACAAAAAGAACCACTCATGGCAGTAAGAAAGGCTAATCGATTTTTCTGGATGCAACATTCAGGAGAAAATAAATCCTTATATTAGGAGTGAAGCTACCTTTTTTTTTTTCTCTCTCTCTCTGTTCCTGTTCTCTTCTGCACTTGTTTTATTCTACAAATCATTTGCAGTAGGGAACATGAGGCTCAGTCCTATTCAAGTTATCTCCTCCAAACGGTTCTAATTCCTGATTCAATTTTCTTAATCAAACATCTCTCTTTGACATATTCACCAATTTACCCATAAACATCCCTTGTAAAATATGAGATTCACAACTGAAGGATATTTCAAGCCTGTTTATTCTTTCCACTTCAAGTAAAGCATAATTTCCCATAGGTCTATGAGACCTCTCTCTGCATGACTCTGTATGATCCCTTTAGCTTGCACACCCATCACAAACTTAAAACAACAGAGTCTTGAACATCAGGTCCATTTTCAACACTTTTAGGTGCAGCATTTGGAAAGAATTTTATACCAATAGTCTCTTCCAAGAAGGCCAAATAGTACTAACAGTTTTTAAATGTTGAGATTCATAAATAAGGTAGAAAAGGCATTAACTCTTGCTGTTAATTTCTTCTTATGAAATCCAACCTGGTATCTAAACACTTGACTTTTTTTTTCCTTGAAATATGTTCAAACAGACAAACCTCTCACTGATGTTAGAGTTTTAATTTCAAATTCCTCCACTCAGTTTTAACCAACTCTTGCTGTGGGAACTTAGGCAAATTTTTTTTTTTCATAGTGCCACCTTCTATGATATGGAAATCTGAACAATTGATGTAAATGTCCTTGAAGGTAACAGTGGAAAATTATTTACTTAGAAAACTTGTTGATGTTGAATTTCTAAAGACCCCAGTGCTGGCTGCAGTTCTAGCACTTACTGTGTGAATCTTTGCAAGTTTAGTTCACTGTTCTGAGATTCAGTTTATTCATCTAAAATACATTATCTGTTTTAAAGATGGAAACTTTGTCTCTTTCATGTTTACATGGATGGAGCTGGAACATATTCTCCTTAGCAAAGTATCCCAGGAATGGAAGAAAAAGTATCCAAAGTACTCAGCCCTACTATGAAGCTAAACTATAGCTCTCACATGAAGGCTATAACCCAACTATACCACAAGACTATGGGGAAATGACCAAGGAAGGGGAAGGGAGGGTGGTGGTTTGGGTGGAGGGAGGGTAATGGGTCAGGCCACATCTATGGTGCATATTTTTATCTATAATAATAATAAAAAAAAAAAGAGTCCAGAATTTCTTAACACAACCATATTATCCTTCCTAGTTTTTTTCATAGTTTCATGTTTTATGTCATTGGTGGCAAATATAGCCATCTTAAACCATGTGGCAGAATTTTTTTTTATGGTTTTTTTTTTTTTTTTTTAAATGTTGCTGTTGTTTTCTATACCCAGAGAAGAGGGTTGTTGTTTACCAAAACATATTGATGAGCCATTACAGTTCTTTGGCCTTCGCTTGGTGGAGCGTGAAATAGGTTATATTATAAAACACAAAGGAAGAAAAATTTTGTATTTCCAAAAACTTCTAGAAATGAACAAAACAGATGATTATAGATGATAGAAATAAATAAACTCAGTAACCTGCTGTGAGTTTAAAGATTTATGATAGTAGCTTCCTCTTTTCCAGGCTCACCACCCTCTTCTTCTTATTATTGTTATTTTGCAGTTTTTGGCCAGGGTTGGGTTTGAACCCACCACCTTTGGTATATGGGGCTGGCACCCTACTCCTTTGAACCACAGGCGCCGCCCGACCACCTTCTTATTATTTATTCTATTGTGTTTATAATGTGTCTGCAATAAGATAGAAATATTTCAAGCATATAGTTAAATAAGCTTTTTTTAAAGCAAGTTCATACCTGCCTAACCACCACAATGATCGTGACAAGTGTGTGGGGCTTGAAAAGTTCCCTCAGATTATTCTACACTTGGTCCTGCCCCACATTCTCTGAGCTTCCATTCACTGTGAATAATTTTATATATTTTTGAATTTTGCATAAATGAAAACTTAGCGTAATGTTTTTGAGGTCTATCTATATTCTTGCACCAACACCAGCATTTCATAGTAAATATTTTATACTGTTACCTTTCTATAATAAAATGAAATCTAAAGCTATGTCTTTAGTTTAAAAAATAAAATTAATTTATAGAAAAAGGTACCGTATATCTTATAACATGTGAAGATGTCGACATGTGTAAACAAGAAAATAACCAGATGCTTGTACGTAAGATAAAAATGATGTACTAATCCCTTTATCAGTATAAAACATCCCTCTTAATCCTTGGCAATATTTTTTCCCTTAAAATTGTGTGTGCGTTGGATGGTGCCTGTAGCTCAAGGAGTAGGGCATGGGCCCCATATACCGAAGGTGGTGGGTTCAAACCTGGCCTTGGCCAAAAACTGCAAAACAAACAAACAAACAAACAAACAAAAAACCCAAAAAATTGTGTGTGTGTTTACATTGATTATAGCCTAGTCCAGATTTAATTTAATTAAAAGCAGCATAATATACACATCTTTTTCATCGCTTTACTGCAATTTATAACTCCCTTTATATTTTAAGGTATTTCTTATATGAAGCATGTAGTTGATAATTCCCTTTTTATCTCATCTTATTTTTAATTGTGTGTGTGTGTTTTCAAGAAACAGAGTCTTGCTATGTCCTCCAAGGTCACCCACGCTAGAGTGTTTCTGAGATGGGATCTCACTGTGTAGCCCAGGCTGGCCTGGAGCTTCTTAGATTATTTATATTTAATGCTGTTTTCTGAGTTCCTCCATCTGTCCGACATGTTGCTTCCTTCTTTCTTTCTTTCTTTCTTTCTTTCTTTCTTTCTTTCTTTCTTTCTTTCTTTCTTTCTTTCTTTCTTTCTCTCTCTCTCTCTCTCTCTCTCTCTCTCTCTCTCTCTCTCTCTTTCTTTCTCTTACTTTTAGATTGAGGATTACAAAAATTATAATTACCATATATACTGGAGTATAAGCCGAGTTTTTTTTTTTGGCACAAAATTTGTGCCGAGTTCGGGTTTTTCGGCACAAATTTTGTGCTGAAAAAACTCAGCTTATACTTGAGTATATACGGTAATCTCCACTTCTGACTTACGAAGTATTTTTTTTTTTTTTAATTTTTTGGTTACTTAAGAAGCTTTTCATACATGCTAACTAATTACATCACCTCAAGGTACTTTTAGTTTTGTTGAGTCTCTTAGATCTCTGGAATTAACATTTTCATCGAGTTTGAATAACCATTGTATAATCATTACTCATTTCTCAATAATCATTTTATGACCTCTTTCTTCGTCTGATTTTTAGGGGAATTCATCTGTATCTGTTTTAGGCCAAATGAGGTTATGCCACAGCTTGTTATTTCTCTTCATTTTAATTTTTTTCTCTTTGTTTCATGTGAACAATCTCTACCGTTACATCAACGAGTTTACTATTTTTTTCTTCTAAAATTTCCTGAGTTTAATCAATGCATTCTTTTTTCTCTCAGTCCCCATAGCTCTTATCTCTAAGAGTTTTATTTGTGGTCTGTAACACTTTTCTTATTTTCTCTACTGATCTCCTCAATACATTGTTTATGTTACGATCACCCTTTCAACATATTGCTCAGCTGGAGTGGACCATCTGTGTCCCTATCTTGATCAGATATAATTGATTGCTTTTTTCTTATAATTTATGGTATCATCATACAGATTCTTACAAAGACTAATAGTCTTTGATTAGATGACAAATTTTACCCTATAGGGTATTATTTATTTATTTATTTATTTATTTATATATTTATTTATTTTTTGAGACAGAGTCTTACTTTGTCACCCTCAGTAGAGTGCTGTGGCATCACAGCTCACAGCAACCTCAAACTCTTGGGCTTAAGTGATTCTGTTGCCTCAGCCTCTCGAGTAGCTGGGAGTACAGTGCTCGCCACACACTTGGCTATTTTTAGAGACAGGGGTCTCATCCTGGCTTAGGCTGATCTCGAACTCGTAAGCTCAGGCAAACCACCTGCCTCGGCCTCCCAGGGAGCTGGGATTACAGGTGTGAGCCACCATGCCTGGTGGTGTTTAAAATTTTTGTGTTCTTATGAATATTCCTGAAATTTATAACATCATGCTTTTGTTTTGAGTTGTTCGGCTTTTTGAGATAGAGGAGAAATTCCAGTTCGTATTACTCTGGTTTAGTTAGAAGCAGAGTTCAAGTTCTACCCTTTTAAAGAATCCTGGAATAGTAGCTATTGTTTCCCTTATTTTTAAGGTAGCTCTTTTTTATTTTCCTAAAATTGCATTATTTCTTGAGACATTAGTGATCAATCTTATTGTATCTTTTTGGCAGATAATACTTGCCTCTGGCTGCTTTTAAGGTTTTCATTGTCTTTTCATTTTAACATTTTTAACATAATACATCTACATACATATAGTTTTTCTTTTGATGTGTAATAATTATTGATTTTATAATTTCCTCATTTTTGTGTTTTTGAGAACTCTGCACCATTATCTCTTTAAATATCACTTATTTTCTTTCTCTCTGTCCTAGGAATCTCTGTTGCCAGAATCTTATACTGTTAACTATATATCTGCATCTCTTTGAGTTTTCTTTTTTTCCCATAATTTTACTTCTATGTATTTTGTTTTGCATATAATCTCTTCCTGTTTTTCAGTTTTCAGATTACCTTTATATAGTGCAAAATCTGTTAAACTCAATTAAATGCTTAATTTCCTCCTATGAATTTTTCAAATTTATAATTTTTATTAAACATTTGTTTCATTTCCATAAAGTGGTAGGAGTTCTCTATTTTGTCTTTAACTTTCACTAATATAGCTAACATAATATTTGTTATAATTTATATGTGATAACATCATCTACTGTCTAGTCTTCCTTTTGGTATCAGTTATGATCTATATGTTTCTTATATTCATTATTATTTTGAACTGTGTACTGACAAGGCACAGTGTATGTAGAAATGAGGCCCAGGATCTTGTTATCTTCCTCAAGAATGTAAGTTTGCAATTATAAAGTAGTAAGGAGCATGAAATTATTCTTGTGGTTCTTACTGCGTGCTCCTATACGAACAATAAAACACTATTACAGTCCAGTTTAGGGTTAGAGGGAAGGGGGAGAGGGCGGACGATTGGCAGAAAGAGGGAGGCACGCGGTGGGATCTCACTTAATGTGCACATTGTGAGGTGTATAACACGCCCCCTGGGTCAGGGGCTCTTCTACAAATGGAACTTTATCCTGAAAGTGAGAACAATGCAACCTAAAAAAGTGTACCCACATATTAATTTAAAATAAAAAATAAGTTTAAAAATATATATAAATTAGTTAGTGTCATTTACAATCCAACATCATCTTCATGTATTTAAAGCTTGTGACATTTTTTATCAGGCATCAGTCCTAGTGATGCATTGCTGGTGAATTGATATAGGTCTATTTTTTTAAATTTAATTACCATGGGTACACAGTGTTGTATATATTTATAGGATACACGGGATACTTTGATACAAGCATAAAATGCGCAATGATCGAGTTAAGGTAGCTGGGGTATTTTTAACACCTCCACGGTTGACCTTTCTTTGTGTGTGTTAGGAACATTCTACTTCCAGTCCGTCAGTTGTTTGTTTTATACAATCACTTATCATGGACTGTGGTCAGCTTTTTAACTCCAAAATATTGTTCTGTGGCATCATTTAGATAATTGTACTTGCACATAATCATTAGCCTCCTGAATGACATTCACTACATAATTTCTCGTCTCTGTTTAACTGAAACGGCAATTCCTGCACCTGTCAATATCCTGCTCACGTCTTACATCCCAAAGTAAATGGCTCCTTCTCTGGAACACAGCCCTTCTCTCATCTCACCTGAGCAAATAGTGTATTTCCCTAGATTGTCACAGACTTTTTAGTAAAGTTGCTCGGTCTGTACTTTCATATTCTATTATGAGGTACCTCCTGTATCCTTATATCTCAAGGTGTTTGAGGAAAAAACTGGGTCAAAGTTGTAATTGCAATAGGGGACCAAAACCACAGAATCTTTGTGTCCCAAATGTGTAAAACATTGCCTGAAATATATTAAGCTACGTAATAATGGTTGCTGAATTGTGGTCCTGAGGTTGCATTTCTGTTAACCACTGGGACATTTCACACCTCGTAGCATTCTCTGGAAATATACTTGTGTGATCTCGGACCAAATCTAACTGGAACACTTTCATATTAAAGGCATGTGCGTCCCTAGCCAGTGATTTCAGCATGCTTCCATTCTTTTGCCAAATCTAAACCACATGCGGTCAAAAGCACTGCCTTCGGGTTAAAATCACATGCAGAAAATGAAGTGTTTCCATGAATTCAGGCTGACTCCCAGTAGTTATTCTTGTTCCAATTTCTGCTTTCAAATGTCATAAATGATACAGCAGAATAATTTGAAAAATCTACTTTTGTATTGTATAATATTAAAAACGTCTTTTATAGTAGAAGCATATGTACTTAAATCTGGGCTGAGATTTAGCTGGCTTTTCAATATATCAAAATGAATGTAAGAAGTACAGTGTGTGGTAGTATAGCTGGATTGGAACCAGAAATATGTACATAAAAAGTTAGGCCGATTCACTCGGGCCAAGTGAATTGATGAGGAGGAGGGAAGGCGGGGAGAGATGTGTGTCCAGAAGGAATGATAGTAAAAATTCAGTGATGCACTGTCAAAATGCTCCCTGGACACCCAGCGTGGGGAAGCATTGCTGCCTGGTGAGGATCATAACACATTTGGGAAGTGTCAGGTTCACTGTCATTAAGGAAACAATGCCGAACAGGGGTCTCCACAGATGGAAGTCTGTTATGTTCCCGCAGAGCTCTGACAAGAAAAAGGAAAGGTTATCATATTTGTAGAAATTGAATACTGATTGTGTTCAAACTTAAATTTGATTTTTGTCATTCATTCTACCACAGACTCATGAGTACGTACTTACATATGTGTATTTCAATCATTTTCTAGAACTCTTATAATAAAAAAGAAAAAAATGCAAAGACTGTACCATTGCTGACGAGGCCCCTGTCTTATCTGAACACGTCCAACCTCTTAAGCCCCATCTGATAAAATGCGCCCTGGGTTTGCTCACTCTGGGCGCAATAACTTTTTTTTTTTTTTTAATCCTTGACCTCTTCTTAATTTCTTTCCCCTTTACCTTGTATACTCTAAATTATTCTTTAAATTTCATCTACAGCTTCCTCAAAGAAGATTTTCCAGAAATTACAAAATCTATATCTAATATTAGCACAACATAGAACATTATAGATTGTGACAATGTTATTCAAATTGCTTTGTAATACATAATACCAAATTGTAACTATATCATTGGCACCTGTAACTACACAATAATCTCTCTGAGACAGACAGGATCCTTCTGCTTACCGTGGTGTCCTCATGGGATAAAGTATGACTCATGGGAGTTCATTATGGCAAGGATATGGGAAAAAAAATAAACAGAGTTGGGTGGCACCTGTGGCTCAAAGGAGTAGGGTGCCCGACCCATATGCCGGAGGTGGCAGGTTCAAACCCAGCCCCTGCCAAAAACTGCAAAAAAAAAAAAAATATATGAAATAATAATAATAATAAATAAATAAATAAATAAAAATAAAAATAAACAGAGAAATATGTACTAGGAAAGGAATAGGGTGACCGATTCTAAAAAAGGAATAAAAGTCCACACTAAAACTACCAGAAAGGAGGTTAAACTGCCTGTTTAGGATTCTCCAAAGTCTAGAAAAATACTTGTACTGAAGTAGAGCTAAGATTACAACCTGCTGGAAATAATTTTTTATCAAATAATAATTACGTAAAAATAATAAAGTTTTTAACGTTTACTGACTCCGAACCGTGTTGTGGAAAATTGTCGACAACTATTTTATATGAGGTGAACTTCATTATCATTTCTGTTTATGAGCTGAGAACACTGATAAGCACCACTGTTTTCTTACCTGGAAACATTCCTGTGGTTCCATCTATGAGGCAAATGAACTTAAATATGAACCCAGGTCTTAGTACATAGCGTACTGTATTTGGTTGGAGTGACGTTGTTCTATTTTCATGAGGCCCACTATGTAAAGATCATAACAACAGCCTAATGAAGAATTTCCTTTGCATAATCTCATGGGATCTTCCATAGTAATTAAAACATAAATGCAGGATAGTGTTAGAGTCTAGTCACCATTTATCCACATGTGTTTTCCCTTGTAGAAACTCCTTTTCTCAAGAACGAGAATTATCCATACTTGTATTCCCCCAAATTTACTACCCCTCATGCTACGTAAATGATGGCCTAGTATAATAGTTATTTGAGACTGTATTATTTAATTCAGATTTTTTCACTTTCAAAATCATTTCAGATTGTTTCATTTGAAAATTTGATTTTCTAGAATTTTATTGAGAATATTCGTATCAATCTTTGCAAGTGATATTGGTCTGTATTTTTCTTTTTTCTTTCTTTCTTTTTTTTTTTTTTTTTTTGTATCCTTTCCTAGTTTTGGCATCAAGGTGATACTGATTTCATGACATAAGTTGTGGTAGATTCCTTCCTTTTGGAAGTTATGAAATGATTTCTGTAGTGTGGGTACCAGTTCCTCTTTCTGAGTCTTGTAAAATTTAGCTGTGAAACCATCTGGTCTGGACGTATTTTTTGTGGGAAGGTTTTTGTATTGCGGCTGCAATCTCATTACTTGATTTGGTCTGTTGAGAAGTTCTATTTCTTCCTGGTGGAGCCCAAGGAGGTTGTGTGTTTCCAAGTACTTGACCATTTCCTCACTGTTTTTATGTTTAAGTGCTTGAAGATTTTTATGGTGTTCAGAATTGATGTTTGTATTTCTGTGTTATCAGTCATAACATCTCCTTGTTCATTTCTGTTTGAGTTCAGATGGGCCCTTTCTTTGTTCTGTCTTTTCAAAGAACCAACATTTCATTACATAATCTTCTGTATAATTCTTTCATTATCAATTTCATTTAATTCTGCACTGACCTTAGTGATTTCTTTTCTTATGCTGGATTTGGGACTAGTTTGCTCTTCTTTTTCTAAATTCTTGGAGGTGCTTCATCAGATTGTTGATCTGTGACCTTTCTGCCTTTTTGATGTCAGCACTTACGGGTATAAATTTTCCTCTTACGACTGCTTTTGTTGATTCCCACAGATTTTGATAACTCGTGTCCTTACTGTGATTGAGTTTGAAGACTCTTGATCGCCATCTTACTTTCCTCCTTAATCCAAAGATTGTTCTGGGTAGGCTGTGTGATTTCCATGACTTGGTGCAGAGGTTTTCTGTTGGAGTTGATTTATAGTTTTGCCACACTGTTGTCTCAAAACATAGGTACCTGGTAAGATCTATATAGTTTTGACTTGGTGGAGGCCTGGTTTGTGCCCTAACATGTGTTTGGTCTTAGAGAATGTTCCACGTGCTGCTGAGAAGAAGGAACATTCAGTACTTTGGGAGTAGGAAGCTCTGTGCACGTCCTTAGGTCCATGAGGTCTGAAGTCCTGTGTCAATCTAAGGCTTCTTTGTTTTTTGTTCTGTTTGCAGGTTCTGTCCAGTTCTGTCACGGGGGTGTCAAAGTCCCCGGCTATTATGACACTGCCACGTATCATTTTGTTTAGCTCTAGTAGGGTTCATTTTATGACTCTCGGTCTACCTGTTACAAGCCCTGGTTATCTCTCCTCTCATGCTGTGTTCCACCCCTCAGCTGCATAAAAATTAAGAAAAAATTCCTTGTTACATCATCTGGATGGTGTATTTCTGTCCGTGAGGCCCTTAGCACTGTTTTTATATCCTCCTCAGTTGCCTTTAAGGTTGTTTCCAAATTTGAGTTTTATACGTTTTTGTAAATTGCGCGATCCTCGTGTATTTTCTACTCATTTTTCATTCATTTATCTTCTAATATATTTATCATTGCATCATATAAAATCTACGTGAAACATTGGTTGCTGCATATGTAGGAGACAAGGTTCCTCTTGTCTTCCAACACATATGTTCTTTAGCTTATTTATTTGTTTCCTTTCAGGAAAAAAATTCAATCAAACATTCAAGGAACAATTTTTTCAACTTATACAAACTCCTCCAGAGAATAAAACGGAGGACACTTTCTCCTGATTCCTTCTCTGAGGCTGATAAAATATTGATTCCAAACCAGATAAAACAAAACAATAAATGAAAATTAAGCCTATTAACATGTTGAAAAAACAACAAACAAAAAAATAACCAAGGACTAAAAAAAAAAAAAAAAAAAATGTGCTTCTAATGTTTCACCCATGATCTCTTAGAATTAGAGTTAAGATCAGATTCTTACTAGGAATCCCTTATCAGATTAAGAAAATTTCTTTCTTTAGCTCAATTTTGATTTCACAAAATTAGGATAGGTACTGGGATAAAAAAGGTCAAAATATTTACTTTTCACTAGACAGACTTTATGCTACTTCATAATCACACCAAGCCTTTCGACGAGGAAATTTTAAAAGTGATAATGAGATTTCATTTTTAAAAAATTAGTGACTTACCTTATTTCAAAACTTTCTAGAGTAGCTAATGTGTTTATCGCAGTGTAGCCTTCCCTGTTTTGTCCATAAAAATTACAAAGTTAAAAACAAAAGTTTATATTGTTTCTTTTTTACTTTTGTTGACATGTTAAATTTCCCTTTTTGTTAATAGCCATTTTAATATATTTTTAACTCTTCATCAGAGCTACTCTAAGGGCAAATGTTTTTGCATTATTGTAAAAGTTTGATCAATTTTTAAGTGATAAATTTTGCTACATTTTAAGCCTGCAAATGCTGAGCACTCAAGTGGGATAGTAGCTAAAACATTTCTACGCGGCCCAGAACATGTGAGGAACAAATAAATAAGTGGTTGACTCTATGAAAGAACAATTTATTACTTGGTTGGTAATTAAAATGTATGAACAAGGAGAAAAAGTCAGTCCCTAATCAGAAGGCTGTATTTCCTCTCGTATCTGACATTAATTCCATCAAATTAAAATAAATGCTTGATTTAAGAAAGAATAAAAACTGCATCTTTCAGATATTATTTAACTTGCAATTATTGTCATGCATTATTCCATCCTATTTAGACATTTAAAACGTGAATAGTAATTATACTTATGCTAATTATAAACATTAAAATGAAAACTTTCTTATGTATAAGGAAAAGTTATCTTCTAACACTTTATGGTAGAAAATATGCTGGCATTACTCTCTTTAAGTACTTAGGCTTCTTGGCATGAGTTATTATCTGGTGTAGGTAGTTGTTTTATCTGTTTATTTTTATTTATTTATTTATTTATTTTAGAGACAGAGTTTCAGTTTGTTGCCCTCAGTAGAGTGCTGTGGCGTCACAGCTCACAGCAACCTCCAACTCTTGGGCTTAGGTGATTCTCTTTCCTCAGCCTCCCGAGTAGCTGGGACTATAGGTGCCCATCACAACACCTGGCTATTTTTGTTGTTGTTGTTGTTGTTGCAGTTTGACCAGGGTCAGATTTGAACCCACCACCCTCGGTATATGGGGCTGGCGCCCTATTCATTGAGCCACAGGCGCTGCCCTATCTGTTTAATTTATAAGTTGATCATTGAGCTAGTTTCTTTGAACCGCAAGGCTAAAAGGGTGAAAATTCCATAGACCTAAAATGGGACACTACTTAATCTCCCAGGAGTAGCATTTTAAAAAATTTTGATAAATTCAAGTTTAAAATCATCTAAACTGAGGACTCTTAAAGGAAAATAAAAATAGTAGCTTTTGCTAATTTTTTGGTATTATTTCTTATAGTTTTAAATACTTCCTTTAACAAGAACTAAAGTATTTCATGTGATTCTGCATTTTTAGTTTATCTGGAAACCTATCAACATTTTTTTTTCCTGATTTGGCATTTGAAGTCACCTGGTCACATTGTATTTTGGGTGTATGCAAGTTAGGTTACACTTACATATGTAAATAAGAAATGAGAGAGAGAGAGAGAGAGAGAGAGATTGTAATGATCTAGATATCTCTCAAAGGAAAAGATTCAATCAGTTATACAAAATTCTTAACAAACGTAAATGTAATCTAATTTTACTATGATCAATTAGCTTATCTCCATGGAAACTTCTTCATCTATGAGAAAGAAAATCTGTTCATCTGAGCAACTGGAGATAAACGTCCTGGTAATGGTCCACCAAGGATTTTAAAAATTGATGGGAAATGATTAATTTAGTAGAATTCCGCACAATTTACCATCTATACCATTCGAGTCAATCTTCGCTTAATCTCTGTTGCTTTTTTATTGCTTTGCTATATTTTTACCCTCTCTGGCAGACTTTGTTCATTGATAAATTGGAGCTAATTCCGTCCTGTTGAAATCCATTGATGTCCAGGCTGATAAGCATTATAGATATGCATTTAATCAGTTTGAGATGTTCATGTTTTTTAAAAAAAGCATTAATTAAAATAGAGAACAGCTTTAGTTCTGACTGTTTACTTCCATGAGTTAGAATAAATGTTTTAAAATAACTGTTTTGCTAACAGTTTTTTGGTTAAATAAATTCTCATTTCTTTTAAGTTTATATCCACTGGGAAATGAAAACAACACAAACTTTGAAGTGTTGGTATTTTTGTTGGACTTCAGATTAGCAAATTCATGTGATTAATGGTATTATTTTAGAATTTTTAGAAACTGAATCCACAGTGTACTCCACTGTAAAATGATGAAATAATAAAAATCTCAAGTTTTTCATAAGAATTAAATGAAAATCTATAGAGGGAAGTTCTCGTAATTTTCATTAACAAATTTACTTTCTCATAAATATGTAGGATTGTTTGATCATCTGTTGGAGCACAAAACCTGGTGATTTTTTTACAAAAGTATCAGGGAATGTAATGAATCCAAATCAACTATTGAACTGGCTTCTTGTTGGGTAGAATTATCTTCCTTTTGGGGACCAGTTGAACATCAGTGCTCCACTTCTGAAGGCAGGTGATACCTTCCCTGTTGACCAAGGGAGGAGAAGTGAGTGGTGCCCTGCCACATTACTTGTGGACCGTGTGGAGAGAAACAGACCCATCGTTATCAAACCAACATCAACTTCCCAGAGTATAAGGCACCTTTGAAGTAAACCTTCCTGCTGCAATCAAGGTTTAGCTGAGTACAGACTCAGATGATATTTGGCTTGAATCCTGCAAAATATCCTGGAAAAAAAAAAATCCACCTCGCTTAGACACTCCAAACATTCCTAAGCCCCAGAAACTTTAATGGTAACAATTTTGTTTGAAATGACCTTAAAAGACTAGATGAACAAATTGAAAGTATATAAGAAGCATAAGTGTCTGACTTATAAAATTGAAAAATTTTATGTAATAAAATTACTACGTAATAAAAATTACTTAGAATGGCCTTCAAATTGAAAGTGAGTTGGGAGATTTGGGTTTGTTATTTGCCACATAAAATAATCCCTTGCTTCTTTACATTTCCACCAACACCTCTGATTCTTTTCTTTTCTTTTCTTTTTTTTTTTTTTTTTGAAGAGATGAGAGAATAGATCGCCAATTTGGATCACACAGATGGCAAATTGGATTATTTATGGCAGTCATCCTCGTTCATACCCTCCAAGGATCCTCATTGAAGTGGGAGCGCATTCAAACGCATCTGCTTAAGTTTATAATTTCGCTGGAGTTGGCCCAAATTTCCTTCCTCAAAGGTCTCTATAGAATTTTAAAGCATCTGTGCTTCTACATTACCAGGTAATATTTGTTTTTGTGTGTTCCAGGATGGAAGTGTCTTGTTATACAATCCTGACTTTCTTTATGCTTGAACACAGTAAAATAATTAGATCTGAATGTCATGCTTCTTTGGACACCAAAGGTTTGTCCACACTTGGTGACGTGGAGTGGCTGCTGCTATCTGCTCACTCTTGCCAAACGCCTGACGACATCCCCCTGCCAGTGTAGCAGCCTCGTTCACACCTCTTCTTCTGGCCTCCGTCTCTTTTGAACCTACCTTCTACTTTCTACCCTGTGTAAGTGCACAACTTTGAAAAATAGTCTTACAGTTTTTATGGGACATGGTATCATAAAAAGGAGAGAAGAGTTTGTAAGCTGCAGAGATGATTTGAGGAAAACTTTGTTGAGGATTGGTTGGAGGTGGTACTTCATACCAAGGACATTTTCTTTAAATACCCAAGGGACTTGTGGGGTGCTTGAATCTTTGTGTTCTTTGCGTCCATTTGTTCTTCATTCTCTTGCAGGCTGTTGTCTTTAATGGTGTGTTAGATGAGAGATTGTAGGAGATTAACTAGATAAAGTTGTGGGTCATAGAAGGAGGGATACAGGATTGTCCCTACCTAAGGGGATCCAGCATCTCCTCTTTACCTAATAAAGTGATGTTATTTTAATGTTAGCCATCTACTACTCAGGTTTTAACTATTTTATAGAACCTAGAACTAAAAATTAGTGTCTTAGTGTATATTTTTATTGCAAGGGAAGGGTTGATGTGAAGGAGAACGTCGTGTAAAGGATAACATAGCTAACAGTAGAGACTGAATGCATTGCCCAATAAGTAATGCCACAAACAGGCCTTCTAGGTCTTTTTTTTTTTTTTTTTTGTATTTGTAGGTAGGGTCCTGCCCCCTCACACAGGCTGGAGTGCTGCAGCACCACCAGGGCTCCCAGAAACCTCCAACTCCTTGGGTGGAAAGATCTTCCTGCCTCATGCAGCCTCCTAAGTAGCTGGGACTACACTTGTGTGCCAACGCGACTGGCCATTCTTGTATTTTTTTTTTTTTTTTTTGTACAGATGGTGTCTCACTCTTGCTCAGTCTGATCTTGAACTCCAAACCTCAAGTGATCCCCCCACCTGGGTCTTCCAAAGGTCTAGGCCAGCTTAAGAAGGTCTTTTGAAGGAAGACTGATGTGGAAAGGGTAAAATGTCAGGTAACTAAGATGTCATGCAAGGGTGCTATTTAGAGATGAGATATTTTACAGATTCTGCTGGGTCAGCTACTCCTTACTCTATTTTAAAATAATCCCTGTCATTATTATAGCACGATGAAAGACAAAGATCCTGTTTTCTAATGATAGTCATTAGCATATTAGCATATTTTTACCAGTGTGATATTTACAATTCTTTTGTAACTTACTGTGGTATAGATTAAAAAACAAAACAAAACAAAACAGCACCTGAGGCTCAAAGGAGTAGGGTATTGGCCCCATACACTAGAGGTGGCAGCTTCAAACCCAACCCCAGCCAAAAAAAAAAAAAAAACACAAAGCAAAAAAATCCCACAAAATAGAAGCCAAGCAGTGCTTGTGCTTAAATCTAGCAATCACTCAATATATATATATTCATGCATAATTCACTAAACCCACCTTACCTGGTTTGCTTCTCACTAAATAAATGGGATTGATATATGTCATTGGATTTCTGATTAGTTAAATAAAATACATGTCATACAGTGTTATGAATATTGTGAGCACACGATTCTGGCCATTTATTTGCATATTTGATATTGACGTTCCCCTCTCACACCTCCTCCAATATGCTTATATTCTTACACATTTTTTTTCCTCAAACAAGAAGAAAAATAAATGAAATTTTTTCTTTAATGACAATTATGCAGGCGGTATCCTGTCTATATACTGTACCTCACCATAGAGAAATTGAATCATTTCCTTTAGGTCACAAAAATCAATAAAAATTAATAAAATAAGTAAATGTTCTTAGTACTATATTTGTATGCATGTTGATCCACTCGAGGTCTCTCATGTCTTATATTTGAAATATAAACCTGTTGGTGTGACCGTTATATAAAGCTTCTTTAATGAATGTTATAAAACTAGATTCAACACTGAAATATGTAAATAATCTCTTTTGAGAAATACAGCCTTGTTAAACAAGCTTTATGGGAGCCCATTGGTTTGGACCAGCCTCTGGCACGAGGCCACAGTAGACCAGACCAAACGGGAGTGGCGTCCCTCACGCTAAGAGCCAGGTGATAACAACGAATTATGAATTCTGCAATCTGCCCGTTTTCCACAAACAGGAGATTCACAGCAACCTATCAAAGGGGCCAAGTTTGCATAAGCCAGATGACAAGAAGCCCTTCTGCCGTAACCCTATAAAGAAAGTAACTCGGAAAATGCCCATAAACACTTCTTTTTGCATTATTTCTGCTTTGTTCATCTTTTCTATTAATAAAGACAAACTCCTACACTCAGCTCATTGGAACACTCATCCTAGGTCACGGATGCAGTGGGACCCAGTCTGAGAATTGCAAATAAAATCCAATTAGATCTTTAATTGAAGTTTTTTGCTATTTTGTCTTTTGGTAGCCCTGTATATACATAATCGTTCATGTTTTCTATTTCAAAAAATTAAAAATACAATGTAAGAAGTAATCAGAATTTTATCCAAAAAGTAGTCTTTTGGTATCATTTTCACTGAGGGTGATATAAAGTGTTGTTTTTCTGTATTTCTCTTTTAATATAAGTGTAAAGAAATACACTTTAGAAAAATGCAATAAAAAGTGGCAAAAATAAATGTGATACATGCGTTACTTATCTTAGAATGGACTGTTCTTCAAGTGCACTCTCATCAGACCATACTGTTAAATATATTTTGGTATCTTGGCCAGTAGGATAGTCATGGAATCTGTTACTCTGTGTACAACAAAAAGTCTTACATAACAGTTGCCTTTATTAATTTCTGGAGGAGCACCCTTTTATAAGGAAGATGCCATTTTGACATTTGTTGTTGGGATGTAAATGATTTAAATGTCTATTCTCAAGTTATCTTACTGTCTAACCATCCACATACAAATACCCTGAACATAAATGTAAACATATACCTGGTTGTGATAAAATATGACATCTGTGGCTTGAAAAAACTTTTTCCTCTAATATGTATACTTGAATTAATAGTGACTGATTTAAGTACAAATGACAAGAAACATAGAAGTACTAAAAAAAAGTATTTAAAAAATAATCAAGTATAGGGCAAAAAGAAGACAAAAGGACACTCGAGGTAGAAGATGACATTTGTATTTTCTCACAACGTATGACCTTGGTGTACCCAAAAAAACCCTCACGTACAACTTTCTGAGTCATTGTCTCTTGCAAGAAAATAAATATAAGGTAGTTGATGACCATAATGATCCCACAAATAGACCCCAACGTGAGATCGAGGATATGAATTATTTGTCAGTTATCTGACAAAAAGAACCTTACAACTGAGAATAGGTGGGGTATCAGGGGCACAATGTAATTATTTAAATGTTTAGCTGTGAGAAGCTTGGTTGAGACAATTTTGGGAGGAATAAGTATGGTCTTGCACATTATCTATGGAGTTAGAAAATTATCAAGAAAATAGTGACTATAAAAACTGTGAAGTGAGGGGGCTGTTACTGAGTGCCATTGATTTCAGGGAAAGATGTAATGACAGGCTCAGCATGATCAATAAACAATTCAAGGAAAATAAATATGAACGTCACATTGTCTCTCAGGCAGCGTTTAATGAATCTTTGGCTTTTTACAGTAAGAGATCAGAGGAGACAAGCAAGTTCAGGACAATATCGTGTGTCAGAATTTAGTTAAGGTTGAATTTTTCTGCATAATGGTCAAGACACTAACATGTAAGGAACTAAAACCTTGACATTAGGAGTGGATATACCTGGGTAGAAGAAGCTAAAGGTCTTGAACACTTACGGTCCTCTGAATCCACTGTGCTAATAAAAACAACTACTTTCCTTCTTAAAATGGATTGGCCTCCCTTGTTGACAATGACGCAGAAGCACCCGTAGGCATGTGCCTTATGAAACAATGTTCACCCTTCTCACTCCTCTTCCCCTTCCCTCCTGGAAACCTGATAAATACCCATGACAATTCCAGTATTGCCTCCTAGGTACAGACTGAGTTGGTAAAGAAGAGAGTACGTGGTCAAGGAGTTGAAAATTCTAGCATAAATACCCTGTTTTCCTGAAAATAAGACATCCTCCGAAAATAAGACCTACTTACAGGAAAAATAAGACGTCCCCTGAAAATAAGACCTAGTGCATCTTTGGGAGCAAAACTTAATATAAGACACTGTCTTATTTTCAGGGAAACAGGGTATACTGCCTAGAGCTAGGAGAATATATATGAAAATAGATTCCGAAATAGGAGCAACTTAAAATTGGATGTTAGAGATGGTTCTAACATGGGGACATTTTTCCATGATGAACATTTTAATCTCTCAGCAAACACTATGGGAAATAGCACTAACGTGATGTCAGTAGAGGTCTTGAAATCTTGACAAAGTGCTGGCTCACAGTAACTCATGCTAAAATGCCAGGACTATAAAGGAAGATTGTAGAAGAAGAGATCAAAGCCTCAGAGTATTTAATACATCTCAGTATCTTAGTGGAAATATTGCTAGATGTATGTCTAGAAAACTCAGGATGGAGAAACTCAGTGGTGGCTTTACCGTCCAGTCCAGAGCTGATTAAACCACATAGCATACAGAATTGGTCATGATATTACTATAGATAACAGCACCAAAAATAACAGAAGCCAGGTGATTAATACAGAATAGTAAGAAACAAGGTAGTCATAATTATCACAATAAGGAGTAATGTTAGAGTAACATTCTCAGGGAAGAGAAAGAGCTGTATTTTTCAGAGATATGGAACTGAGTGCTTGTGTTCCACAAGAATGTTCAGAAAATACCCCTTTCAAAAAAATTTAAGAAGTATTAAAGGTGTATCTGTACCCTTCAGGGGGTGGGGGCAATGGGTAATTGAAATGACTAGAAAGATATAGCTTTATAGGTGTTATCAAGAGTTTTGTTAAATGTAATTTTACTTATTTGCTTTAGCTCAACTCTGTTCAGAACTGTTGCGTATGGGCACAAAAATATAGATTTAGCCATATTTAGTTTACTAAGGAAGCATGAAGAAGCATGAAAGGAATAAAGGACCTGAAAACGTATGTAAGGGTAAAACATTGTCTGCCTTTACTTTTCTTTACTATTATTAATATCAATAGTGCATATCATCACTCACCAAGACATTCAAGATCAGATATTCCTGGATTCATTTCTTTTAGGCTTAGTTGCTTTCTAATAAGCTACCAAATTTTGATTAACCTTTTTCACATTATCTCTCTAACCTAGGTCTTCCTTTATTTCTCAATATTAGCAATTAGTTCAGTATCTGTCCACTCTACGATTGTGCTATGGCAGTTATTATTATGACTTGGTATCAAGTTTCTAAGAAAATGATTTATTACTTTTGTTCATTTCTGAATATTACAGCTTAAAAGGTATCAAATGAGACAAAAAACAAAGTAGTCTCTGAAGAATACATATTCTTGCAGGCTATTTTTTTGATCAGTTTTTTAAATTATTTTTTTGCTTTTTTTATTAAGTCATATATACATAGATCATGAATACATTTATGCCTTTGTGGGATTAAATGTGTTAACTATTTGTACAAATTAGAGTGCTTACTTTCTACTAATATCAGTTTTAATGTTTGGATATCTCATAAAATTTGATTTTCATATTTCTAGTAACACCTAAAAAAAATTAAAAGCATGATTTTGGTAGATATTAGCTAGATTTTGGAATTTTAACCTATTGGCTAAACAAGTCTAATTACTTGTATGGAAGGTATTGACCTTGTCCTAAACACTCAATTTTGATTTAAAAGAAGATCTAATGAGTTATACGGTAGAGATTTTGCAACATTTTCAATTACACATGTGGTTTAGCTTTTTACATATAAATTCCTATAGCCTATTTCTCAAAAATAAATAGCAAAGTCCATAATACATTTAAAGCATAACACACACAAAAATGCTGATTAAAACATAAGCATAATTTCAGAAAAAAAACAAACAACAACCTTTTTACTACACTATCTCAGACGAAGTAAAAACTCAGCACAGCAAAAGAACTTGCACTGACCAGTCAAAAATGTCTACATTTGTTAAAGAGCAATGGAGACAATGGGCAACCTTGCCTGGTTCCTGATCTAAGTGGAAATGATTTCAATTTCACTCTATTCAATACGATATTGGCTGTGGGTTTGCTGTAGATGGCCTCTATTAGTTTAAGAAATGTCCCTTCTATACCAATTTTCTTAAGTGTTCTTATCATGAAGGGATGCTGGATATTATCAAAAGCTTTTTCTGCATCAATTGA
>CAUYPK010031429.1:0-19276 GCA_963574355.1 Loris lydekkerianus
TTGTCAAAGATTAAATAACGATAAGTAGCTGGGTTCATCCCTTGGTTCTCTATTCTGTTCCAGACATCTACTTCTTTGTTTTTGTGCCAATACCATGCTGTTTTGATCACTATCGATTTGTAGTATAGTCTGAGGTCTGGTAGCGTGATTCCTCCTGTTTATTTTTATTTTTGAGTGGTGTCTTGGCTATTCGGGGTTTTTTCCAATGTACTCACCCTACTATGAAACTAATTTAGGGTTTCCACATGAATGCTGTAACCCATTTGCAACCTAGGAATAGGGGGAAGGGGGAAGGGGAGGGGAGGGAGGGGGAAGGTGGGTGGAAGGAGGGGGATTGGTGAGAATACACTTGTGGTGCATCTTACAATGATATATGTGAAACTTAGTAAATGTAGAATGTAAATGTCTCAACACAATGACTGTGAAATTGCCAGGAAGGCTATGTTAACCAGTGTGATATAAACATGTCAACTGGTCTGTGAAACTAATGTGTGATGCCCCATGATCATACCAATATACATAGCTATGATTTAAAAAAAAAAAAAAAAAAAAAAAAAAAAAGAATCTCAACTGTAAGAGAAGGGCTGGTTACCTGTTCTGACAACTAAGTGAAAAAAGGTGATTGCTTTGGGAAATCTGTTCTCCTAGACTTTGAGGAGGAGAAGAATAAATAAAAAAACATATCTCTTGGATCATGTGGTGCCTTTTTAGATATTCTTAATTTTTTTTCATAAGGAAGAACACAAAACACATCTAAGTAGGAAGATCGGAGATATCCTACATTTTAGCTAGTTAATGTCTGTTCTCATCATTCTACTCTTCCTTTCTTTGCTCTTAGCCTGGAAGAGTCAGCATAGTCAAAGTTAACACATGGAAAAAGAAGAAGCCACTCACAAGCCGGGGTCCTGGAGATAACAGCCAGCCAACCCCACACTCCTTCCACTGTGAAGATCTGGCCTGTGCCTGACATCTTAGAAAATAAGGAAAGTAAGGTTTTGATTCTTACCATATGTAGACATTAATTTTCTGTAAGTAGCTCTTTATTACATAAAAATCACCACCCAAATCATGGAAATTTGCCTATATTGTATTCAAGAGAAAAGTATTAAAAAGATACAGGGAAATGAAGAAATGCTTTCTGAGAAGAAATAAGTTCTAAAATCCTATATCACTGTAGGATGATGATAGTTAGCAATAATATATCATACAGTACCAAATAGCTAGACAAGAAATATTGAATATTCCCAACACGAAGAAGTGATAAATGTTTGAGATGATGGGAATGATAATTATGCTGATCTGATCACTATATATTGTGTGTATAAAAGGATTTCTATCTATAATTGTTTAAGGTATCTCTGGCACTAGATTAAGTCTGTTTTCAAGAAGAAACTTTGTGAATATCAGTGAATAGTTAAATAAATGAATACTATTGGTGGGATGGGTTTATTTTATGAATCTGCCATTTACGTTACTAACTGTAACATAAACCTCAGCACAATCATCTTACAACTACAAAAGCCCAAAGACTCCACCAAAAGATTCCTGAAACTGATGAATAAATTCAGCAAAGTCTCAGGTTACAAAATCAATGTGCACAAATCAGTGGCATTCCTATAATAATAATAAGAAACAGGCTGAGAGCCCCATCTAAGACCCAATACCCCTAGTCATGTGCCACCATGTCTGACTAGTTTGTTTTTTTTTGTTTGTTTGTTTGTTTTTGTTTTCTATTTTTAGTAGAGACAGGGTCTTGCTCTTGCTCGGGCTGATCTCAAACGTATGAGGTCAAGCAATCCACCTGCCTTGGCTTCCCAGAGTGTAACAGGAGCTTTTCAAAAGAAGGTAGACAAATGTTCAATTAACAGAAGCAGAACTGATAAAAAAAAAAAAATTGCAAAAAGTCATTGAATTGTGAGTCAAAAATGTCAGCTGACTGTAAGAAGCATAGAAGACCAAGTAAACGTTGATAGAGAAAGAATTAGGAAATTTTTAATTAAAAATCCTGACCAACAACTCATGTCTCTTTTATCACAGAAGTACACCAACTCACATAATACTGCCTGTGAGGAAGTTTTTAATCAGTAAACAAATCACTGGTTTGGAACACCCACCCTACTCACCTGATCTCGTCCTTGATGACTTTTTTCTTTACCCAAAGATAAAGAAAATATTGCTAAGAAGAAATTTTGATGAAATTCAGGACACTAAGGAGAATACGATGACAGCTCAAATAGTGATTCCAGAAAGAGTTTCAAAAGTGCTTTGAAGGGTGGACTGAGTGCTGGTGTCAACATATAGCTTCTGAAGAGCAGCATGTGAAAGATGATCATAGTGATATTCAGCAGTGGATATGCAGCACTTTTTCTAGGATGAGTTCCCAGACTTAATTATCAGATTGTTTATGGCACAGAATACTACTCAGCCATAAAAAAGAATGAATTAATACCTTTTACAACAATTTGGATGGAACTGAAGACCATTATTCTATGTGAAGTATCTAAAAAATAAGAAAAAAGAAAAACTAATGCAAATGCTACATGCACTCCCTATTAATCTGGAACTAACAGATGTGCACGCATGTGCATAGAGGGAATAAGTCTCAGTGCACATCAAGCAGTAAAGGGGAAAAGGATGGGCTAAATCCTACCTATCAGGTACAATGAACAGTATCTACATGATGGGCACACTTACAACCCTGATGGGAGTATTACAAAAGTGATCCATGTAATCAAAACACTGCTTGTGGGAATGCAAATTAATACATTCCTTTTGGAAAGATGTGTAGAGAACACCTTGAGATCTAAAAATAGATCTGCCATTCAATCCTATAATTCCTCTACTTGGTATATACCCAGAAGACCAAAAATCACATTATAACAAAGATATTTGTACCAGAATGTTTACTGTGGCCCAATTCATAATTGCTAAGTCATGGAAGAAGCCCAAGTGCCCATCGATCCATGAACGGATTAATAAACTGTGATATATGTACACCATAGAATATTATGCAGCCTTAAAGAAAGATGGAGATTTTACCTCTTTCATGTTTACATGGATGGAGCTGGAACATATTCTTCTTAGTAAAGTATCTCAAGAATGGAAGACAAAGTATCCAATGTACTCAGCCCTGTTATGAAACTGCTTTATGGCTTTCATATGAAAACTATAACCCAGTTATAACCTAAGAATATGGGGAAGGGGAGGAGGGAAAGGGAAGGATAGGTGCAGGGAGGGTGATTGGTGGGATTACACCTGCGGTGCATTTTACAAAGGTTCATGTGAAACTTAGTAGATATAGAATATAATTGTCTTAACACAATAACTAAGAAAATGCCAGGAAGGTTTTCTCAACCAGTGTGATGAAAATGTGTCAAACTGTGTATAAAACCAGTGTATGGTGCCCCATGATCGCATTAATGTACACAGCTATGATTTAATAATCAAAAAAAACATTTGCACCTCCATTATATTTTGAAATAAAAAGTGCAACAAAGAAACTACTTCTGAAGTGATTATAAGAATGAAACAAAACAATGTACATAAAATGCTTAAAATAATGTCTGACCCTTAAATTTTTGGGTTATTGTGATGATAGTGATTATTATAACTGTGATTATACTAATTTACTTTAGGCACTAGGACACATACAGGTGTCTTATACATACATATACATAATGCATTCAAACAGGAAAACAATAAATATCTTAATGAATAAAAATTGATATAAGGTTCAAGTTCAAATAGTTTAAAATGGGGAGAATTTGCAAAGTGGGCACAGAGAAGAGGGTAAATGGGGTGGCACCTGTAGCTCAGTGAATAGGGCACCATCCCCATATACCGAGGTTGGTGGGTTCAAACCTGCTCCAGGCCAAACTCCAACAAAAAAATAGCTGGGAGTTGTGGTGGGCACCTATAGTCCCAGCTACTCAGGAGGCTGAGGCAAGAGAATTGCCTAAGCCCAAGATTTGCAGGTTGCAGTTGCTGTGAGCTGTGATGCCATATCACTCTACTGAGGGCAACAAAGTGAGACTCTTGTCTCTAAAAAAGAAAAAAAAAAAGAGGGTAAATGAAAGGTTTGGTGTGAGGTGTGAGAAAAGAGAAATGAGGAAGAACCCAGGTATCTTGGAACTGCTGGGTAGATATTGTTAGTGTTGAACCTTTCTCATTGCACTCCTAAACTAAAGACATTTATCTAACAGGTTATGAAGCTCTTTGTTCATTTACCAATGTCTTGGGGCACCCTTCTCCCTGTGCCCTCTCATAAGTTATTTTATTCTGATAGGTTAGCTATGTATGGATTATTTGGTTATTATTATTATTTACTTTTTTCTTTTGTCACATGACATAGAAGAAAATAAAAGCTTTGATAATAAATATTCTTTTATTTCTGTGTATCCTGCCCAGTAGCTAATACGTATTTTACACACAATCTGGCCAATAGAATTCTTCTGTGAAGTGGATGTTGCATATTCTGATGGCTTAGAGTAGTGCCACTGTTAAAAGTTGTTGGGTGGTGCCTGTGGCTCAGTGAGTGGGGCCCCGGCCCCATATACCGAGGGTGGCGGGTTCAAACCCAGCCCCTGCCGAACTGCAACCAAAAAATAGCTGGGCGTTGTGGCGGGCACCTGTAGTCCCAGCTGCTCGGGAGGCTGAGGCAGGAGAATCGCGGAAGCCCAAGAGCTGGAGGTTGCTGTGAGTCCTGTGATGTCATGGCACTCTACCCAGGGCGGTAAAGTGAGACTCTGTCTCTACAAAAAAAAAAAAAAAAAGTTGTTGCAACACTTTATCAAGGAGACAGATACAACCCTCTCCTTGAAACTACAAATCACCTTAAGGAAAAATGAGAGAGATGTATGCCCCATAATAACTCCAGCCAGAAGCCTCTGTATTACCTTAAAATATTAAGATGACTTATGCCCAATCAATATTGAGAATATCTATTTCTGTCTAATTACAAAGGAGTCTAATATTATTTGAAATTTCCTTTATAATTAATCTGGCTTGCTGGTATAGAGAAAACAAAAATAGGTGGAGGAGAAAAAAAAAGAAATTTTATATTAGTCACATAACACCTAATAGGCTCTTAAATAAACAATTGTGGGTGAGGAGGGACTCAGGTCATTTGAGTTATTTAAAATGAATTATTTAAATATCTCTGATAGAGCCAGTTGAAAGGAATTTGGAAATAAAATATAATATTACCATAGATTCATATTGTTGGTGACAAGAGAGCTAAAAAAAAAAAGGAAAAAAATAACTGTCTGGTAATATTTTAAAGGGTAACCAATACTCACTAGCAGCTGCAGTAAGACATTAAGTAATAGAGCACAGTAATGTTAACTGCTCTCCTGGTAAGTGTGGTAAATGAAATAAACCCCAGCGTCCAGGGTATCATTAATCTATAGTGAATAATGGCAGTGGTAGTGCAAGAAGATTAAAAAGGGCATTGTAAACATTTGTGGCTGTATAATATACAAATTAAAAATGTGAGAATGCTTGCAGCTGCATAATCTACAAATTAAAAAGTGTAATAGCATGACATTAATTACTGGCTGATCAATTCCCCCATAATTGCTGGCATGTAGATGAACAATTATTGGTCCAAAATGTTATTTGAGAAAGAGACATTGACCTTGGAACTGTAAGGAATGATCCTCTGTTATAAGGTAAAACAGGATCCTATCAAATTTGGTTTCAGTATTTGTAGCAGCCGCCAGCTCTGCACAGGGCTGTAATCACCACATTATTTCTTTCGATTATGGTGCCAGAGGGGTTACACATTGTTTTCTCTTTTTGAACAGAAACACCCAGTGACCTTCAGCCTTCTAAAAATGGGACCATCAGGCCTCATTTCCAAGTTCAAACAGTTTTAATAAAAATGAAGGAGATAATGTATTTTACTCCTCTAGTCCAACAGAACAGTTTGGGAAGTTAGAACAACAAACTTTGTTCTAATGTGAACATTCTGACTGGGATTGTAGCTGTAGATCTATTTCCAGATCAACCATTTCCAGGCTGATAGCTGATCATCAGGTAACCCAAGACTCATATACTGGCTTGATTTTGGAACTAAAAACATTTATCTTTATTCTCTAGCCCTCTTTACTAACAAAGGATACAGCAAAGCTCTGCTTTGTAGACAATTTGCTGTTATTATGACAAATAAGGTAAGCAAAGCCCTTGCTATATCAGGGGTGCGGCCAAGATTCCACACGTTAGCTTTGTTACTGCCACTCTTGATCCTGAATTATAAATAAGGTTATGCCCAGGGGTTGACAACATTCTCAGTCCCTCCCATTCATTTATTAAATGCCACAGTCTGGATTTTGCTCACTGTCCTTCATTGAAACTGTCTTCAAGGAGATCACGCTCATTGCCAGTCTAATAAAAAGTATATTACACCTCAGCTTACTGACCTTCTTATGGAATAGGACTCTGCTGATCACTCTTTATCTAGAAACTCTCTCCCTTCTTAATCTTGCCAATTTTCAAGGCTGCCTCACTTTTCTTTACATTATTCACATTAGTGGTATAAACAACATCAACCTCATTCTTTCTTTCCTATACTCCATTCTTCCCCACTAATGTTCTATCTTCTTCTTATGTATCTTAGAGCTAAATCTTGGGGCCTGACCTCTACTTAAAGTCTCAAAACCTGCAGCCAAAACTCTATTGATCCTCAGTAGATGGAGAGTTCATCCCCTCAGATGCTAATATGCCCTTGCACAGAAGCATGGAATCAATATCTCCCTCCCCCCCTAGACTAGTCACACTAGACTGCCCACTCTGTTTCTTAACCTCCCAGACCCCTCACGCCAAGTCGATCACCACCATCTTTTTATATTACCCACTATGGATGTGCTTTCCTTCAAGTCTTACTTTATCATACCATTGTTAGTCTCTTTCGTGTCTTTTTCTTACTTTATTATAACATTGTTAGTCTTTTTTTTTTTTTTTTTTTTTTTTTTGTTTTACCGGGATTCTTGCCATAGAATTGTATTTTTTTTCTCCTCGCCTTTAAGTACTGCTCCCAAAACACATTTTTTCAACTCAGTCTCTGTAAGACTGTCCACAGCCATCACTATCCTGCTTTGTATTTTTACTGAGTAAGGCTAAGCTTCCATCATAACTGGGTCCTTCTTACTTCTCTATCTTCTCCTCTTTTTATTTTCAATTGTCAAGCACTTCTTTTGGTTCTACAAATTTAATCCAAAAAATAAAAATTATTGCATTCTTACTGGATATCAGGCTTTCTCATACAACTCACATTTACAAAGACACATATCTCCCACAGAAGAGGAGATTCCACAGTTGCTGCTGCTTTCTGATCTTGCATGTTTGTTCCAGCTATGATTAAAAACAACAAATAATGTTTTAAACCAGCTCCGCTTTATTAAACCACCTGGCCTTTGCATACACTATTCCCTTGTGCTTGGATTCCCCATCACCTCTTTTGTCTCTAAGAAATGTCCTGGCATCATTTCTCAAGTATTACTTTCCATGTCATTTCCTATGGGAATCCTTCTATATCACCCCAGACAGAGCCCCCTTCCTCACTTCCCATCTCAGGTGCTTAATTACCTCCCTTTCCACAATGTGCTGTTTGCCTAAAAGGCCGTTCCACCCTCTTGTGTGGGAGATATGTGTCTCTGTAAAAGTGGTGTGTATCAGAAAGCCTAATATCCAGTAAGCATGCAATGATTTTTATTTTTTGGATATGTCAAAATTGGTAAAACCAAAAGAAGTGCTTGATGATTGGAAATAAGATAGATAGAAGAAGCTAGAGGTTGTAGCTCATGCCTGTAATCTTATCATTTTGGGGTACTAAGGCAGGAGGATTGCTTGAGACCAGGAGTTCTAGACCACCCTGAGAAAAAATAATACCCCCA
Organism: Loris lydekkerianus; assembly: GCA_963574355.1. NCBI lineage: Eukaryota > Metazoa > Chordata > Mammalia > Primates > Lorisidae > Loris > Loris lydekkerianus. The sequence continues at coordinate 7,893 of CAUYPK010031429.1, forward strand.
TCTCCATAAAAAAAAGAAAGAAAAGTTAGCTATGTATAGTGGTTCCCACCTGTAGTTCCAGCTACTCAAGAGGCTGAGGCAGGAGGATCACTTGAGCCCAGGAATTTGAGGCTGCTGTGAGAATGAGACTGTGTCCCAAAACAAACAAAAAGAAAACTGAAAAAAGATGGAGAGAGAACCACTCTGTTGAGAAGAAAAGTCTTGTTATGCTTGTGCTAAAGCAGTTAAAGTGGAGATAACAATAATTTTAATACTAATTTGCATAAGTTAATGTAAAATAAAATGAATATAGCCAAATCAATAGCTTTCTTATTTATATATAATTCTTCTTTGAAAATATAAAGGAACCAAATCTCTCTTATAAATGTTTAAAGTAGTTGAATAATTCTTTACCTTTGAATGAATGTACACAATCTTATGAATAAAATTTCAAAAATATTTCTTAAAAAAAAAATAATAATTTTAATAGCAAATGACCATACTAGTAACAGTCTAACTAGTTAACTAATATAACAAGTAAGAGTAACTTAGATGGTAATCACTTCCTATGTTCCAGATATGTAGTATTCTTCTGGTGTAAATTATCTCACTGGATCTTCAGAACAGATAAGGTAAGTGAAATTTAGAGAGCTTTAAAAAAGCCTAGTCAGAGTCACATAGTTAGAATGTGGTTGATCTGTAATTTGATCTGTGGTTAGCTGATGCTAAAGTTCACTCCATTTGCCATTACTTATTCCACCTCTCTCATCATACCCCCTTTCCCCCACTTGGCAGTAGTGGTTATATTGTACTTTCATTGAACAGCTCATTCTTTTTATTACAAATGCAGAATAATATGTTATTTTAGATTTGTTTAGGAACAGAACATTTATGCTTATATAGACATCCTTTTAGCCCTCAGATTAAAAAAAATACTTTGAAAAGAGACTGACTTCAATGAAGGTTCCATTTGAAGCATTTTAAGCAATCGCATACCACACATACATAACAGATTTCCAAATAATATAGCTCCTTCTCACAAAGTAATATTCATCAATATCTCTACTTGACTGTTCTGTCTATTCAATACAATTATGGAGATTTGAAATACACAATAGATATTGATTCAGTCTCTCATATAGAGTCCATTTAAAAATAAGAACTGAGAACGGCATTTTGAGTAAAGCAATATACATAAAAAATCCAGGAATATAACTTAGTTTCATCTTAAAATAAGCCCCAAAACACATAAAATTAAAGAAGCAACTATTTTCAGGAACTTTTAATAGAATCTCCCCTTTGTGCTAATCGAAATAATTAGTGTTTCTATTATTCCTTTGGAATCTTACTATAGCACTCTTGACCAAAGAAAAGAACTCAATGGCTTAAGCCATTGAATATAATATAAATGATTAGCATTTATATTATTTTGGGAGCTATATGCAAGAACATTATTTCCTACAAATTAGAATTCAGAATTATGAAGGCAAGGATTTCTATCACTATTCTGGAAGTTTGTGCAAACTTACCATGGAAAATAATTTACTATAAAGTTCATAAGACTGGACCTAAAGAAGCATAAAAAACAAACAAACAAACAGAAAGACACAAAGGAGAAGAAAATGCTATTTAAGGGTCAAAATGAACTTGCCTTCAGATTTTTCTGCCTCCAATGTAGACATTCAAGGGCCCCATAGAGTGGCATGAGAGCATCTCCACACAGGACAAGCCTCATGTTCCTGCTTCTCTTCAAGAGAAACTAAGACTATTAGCAAATCAATGGATCAGAAGGAAGAATTTCAGATTTCTAGTCTTTTATGGGCTTCTCCACAGAAATGTTTTATTAGAAAAATACCCTCAAATTCAGAAAAATAATACATTTTTCAAAAACATCAAGTAATCTGGTTACAATCGAAGCTAAGTAATTTTGACCAAAAAAAAAAAAAAAAAAAATCTATTTTTTGAATAAACTAACTCAGCTTGAGTAATACAGTGTATACATTAGTTCCATCAAGAAAATGAAAGTTCTGGCTGGGTGTGGTGGCTCATGTCTATAATCCTAGCATCCTGGGAGGCTTAAGTGGATTGCTTAAGCTCAGGAGTTCAAAACCAGTGAGACTCCCATCTCTAAAAAAACTAGCAGGGCATTGTGGCAGGTGCCTGTAGTCCCAGCTATTTGGGAGGCTGAAACAAAAGGATCACTTGAGCCCAGGAATTTGAGGTTGCTGTGAGCTATGATGACAGAGCACTCTACTGAGGGCAACAAAGTAAGACTGTCTCAAAATAAATAAAATGAAATGAAATGAAATGAAATAAAACATGAAAGAAAATGGAAGTTCTTCGCTTCCATGGCATCATTAATAATTTTCTGTTAAGCATTAGAAACTCTTAACAATCTGTCCGTAAGATTCCTCAGTATCCCTGCACTTCTGTTTATGTGATGTAGATCATTTAGGCAAAGCTCCAGCCTACCCCTCTTCCCATGACTCCTAATTCAGATAAAAAGAAAAGTTGCATAAACAAGAATAGATCATCAGTTTCAAAGTCATTGATTAGAGTTATGGTTTCTTTTACAGTTACATAGACTGGGTCCCTGTTGGTCCTCCTACAGCAGGGCAATAATATAGAATGAGTCATGGCTTCCTTAGGCAATGGGGTTTATCCAACCCACGAGAAGCAACTTAGAGTTATCTGCTTTAGACTCACGGCAAACATTTTTATCCCTTCAGTGTTTTGTTTTTTTTTTTCTCACTTTATATATATTTTTAAAACTTTATTTTAGAATGACAAGAAGTTCCAAAAACAGTACAGAGAATTCTTACGTACCTTTCACTCAGTTTTCCCCATGACAATGTTGCCCCTAAGCATAGTACATAATTACCACAATTTACAGGATACCTAAGTGTTCCTTTCCATTATCCCAAAGAAACACCTTATAATTACCCTTAATAGTCAAATCTTCCCTCTCCCCAAACCTTTTGCAATCAACTCTATATCTGCCTATCTTTGTGTATGGAGGTGGTGGGGGTGGTGGTGGCCATTATTTTCACAATTCATGCTTTTTTAGAACCAAGAAAAAAAATTTCTATGGAAAAATGTGTTCAGGAAATTTAATGTGCGAGTTCCTTTTATTGAAGATTCATGATGCACTACAATATATCAAATATTCTAATTTATAAACAAGAAAGAAACTTGGATAACTTTATTTAACCTAGCTTTTTTTCAAAGAATAATTATTGTATTGTTTGAGTACTATGTTGCATGCTGAGAGGGCTACTCCTCAGGACATAAATTTGGAAAGAGCTGCCCAACATTATCTTTGTGCTTGCAAAGAAATTGTTCAACTCATTGTTCCTTGAACACACCATAAGCACCATCTGTACCTTGTTGAGTTACATTCTTTAATTGTTTGAAATGCCTTCTTCATTTTGGGGGCTGGTTTAAGCCTAGAGCCTAGCAAAAGAATTTCATGAAACAGCCCTAGTTCTCTCTAGCAGAGTCAGCTAATAGCAAGAAACCAGATTTGCTTAGAGGTTGACATGTTACCCTCTTTTCCTCTCTCTCCCAGTAATAACTCTGTGACCTTGGGACAGTTACTCAACAGTTCTGAGCTTGCTTGTTACTTATAAAATGTAGATAATAATAAACCTATAAGAATATTGATTATTTAATTTCATAATGTATAGAAAGAGCGCAGTGCATGCTAGGACTCAAAGAATGCAAATTCTTCCAAATTTCCAATCCAAAGTTGGAAATTTTGGATGATTTTACCATCTGTGAATGGCTGCAGAACCAGTGACTTCTAGAAAATCTAGATAATCTTTTACCTGAAATGGTATGGAATATTTGCTATCAATGTTAATTTATGCATATGAAAATAAGGTTCAAAAAGGGAAAGAAAGTATAAGAAAGTGTGTGGAAGAAGAAAAATCTATAAAGGGAAGGTACCAATACTCTACCAGAATGACTTACAGAAGTCCCTGAAGAAATTTGAACTCCAGAGATCCAGCCCATTCCTAATATTAACAACATTAATGACTTCCAGGACCTTGATGAAAAAATACTCTTAAATAATTGTCTCATATTAATACTTAATATTCTCTTTTTTGCCTCAAAATTATTGCTGAGGATATAGCTTTTTCTTCCATCTTTTCTTCATTTCTCTTTTTTATTCTTTATTCTATCCAGGCCAACAGCATTATTTCTTGAGCAACTAAAATTACTTCCCCACTGTGTTTCATCTTATCCTTCACCAATTTAATCCTTACATTACAGCAAAGTGGAATCAATTAAACGTACTACTGCAAGGCTTAATCCCCTATCTTAGTGATGTTTATAGTATTTTTAGGATATATTTTAGACTCCATATTTCTTTTTGATTTGGTCCTATCTTGTACACCGTCCATGATATCTTTCTACTTTCTCCCTTTGTATGTTCAACTCCAGCCCTACAGAAATTCTTTCATTTCCTTAGTTGGACTATGTTCTCTCTGAACCTTCTGACTCTTGTGCATGCTGACTAACTACTCTTCAAGAAATACACTTCTTTCACTCCTTCTTTTATCTGGCCTATTTCTATTCTACTCAACTTCTTGTTCTCAGATTCAATGTCACTTTCTTAAGGAATCCTTCTCTCGCATTCCAAGCTTATGTCATATGCCCCATTAATTGGCCCTTATAAGACTTTGTACTTCCCCTGCCACTGCATTCATTCCCACTCCATACTTTAAGGGCCTGTTTAATTGTACATATTCTTTATTATAGTATAAACCTTAAGAGTTTATACTATGTCCAGGCTGCTCATGACTGCATTCTCAAAGTCTAAGTCAGTGACTAAAACATAAAAGATCCTTAGTAAATATTTGTTGACTAAAAGCATTTTCTTCAGGCCACAGATGGAACCAGGGAACATCACAGAACAATAAACAGTGGTCAATCACATAGAGATAAAGCTTTGATAAGCATGAGAAAAGGGATCCAAAGTCAACATTTCTTCCAACATGTTTTTCCATGTACTACTGACAGTGAATCTCCCTAAAACATTTCTCCCTTACATTGATCTCTGTTATGCTACATTTTATATCACCTCTCAAAATGAGTAAAAGTATACTGTATTCTATGAAAATGACCCTTAAACTGGTTGCAACCCATTTCCTACTAGGATGGAACTGCCTCAGTGAAACTGAACTTCTCATATCCAGGCTAAATGGTATCATATTAGTGTCAGGTTGAAGCAAGATGAAATCCACCCATCTCTCAATTCTTGAAGTCAGTTGTCACCCTTAATGTGAGTCAATAAAGTTAGAATGGCTTTCAGTTCAGAATACAAAGCACCCCATTGCACATTTCCTATTCCATATTTCTAGGCTAACTTATTAAAGATGTGTACACTATTTGCTGTTGCTTTGTGACATTGGCAAATGCTTTTAAATCTTTCAAACTTTTTTTTTTTTTTTTTTTTTTTAATGTGTGAAATGTGTTCTTTTCAAGGATGTAAAAGTGAACTGAGGCCAAGTGGCAGTGGGTGTGTTGGCTATAAATTTACTCAATATATAAATATATGCATATTGAATTTTTCATCACCAGGCTAACTATAAAATATCTACCTTGTTGAATGTGTTATTTGTAATGTGCAAAGTTGACACCGCTAAGAGAACCATAACTTTTGCATTCATATTTTGTTCTGTGACATGCAAAAGTGAGTTTATTTTTTCTGAAGCATAAAACTAAAATTTTATGAATATAATACTACATCAGATTAAGAGCTAGATGTAAAAAATATCTTGACTACTCAAGAATAGATTTTAGTCTTTATATTAATTATAAGATTACTTTTTTGTTTACCAACATGTACAGAGTATACCAAATTTTTGTTCCTTTAGTCTTCTAAATGAATGTAATAAATATGACAGTTTTTCAAAATTTCAATATAAAAGTATTTATTTGCATATTATGCATTATATATACCCTCTTCATTCTACATATACATATGAAATGCTAAAAGACCATTTAGTCATTTGGTGAGTGAATTTGGCCACCATAGTTATTTGCCACTTGACTCCCCATAAAAGTGGGGGGGGGGAAAGGCTCTTCTTTCAATTAAGTAGGTCTCAAAAAAATAAAAAAGCTGTCTTTTCTGAAATACTAAGTAAAAGAATAAAAAAATCAGTGAGAACAGCACTGTCCTTTGGAGGGACTTTGCCTTTAGGTTTTTGTAATCTACAACTGATTTTATAAGATTTATTCTTTTTGTGATTTATGAAACACTGCTTGTGGTTGAGAAATAATTCAGCATTATTCTGGACAGGATATGAAGAATGAATTTTTTCAGCCTTTAAAAGGAGCTTATTCTGCTATTCATTTAGGCAAAGAAATAGGACTGCTAATCTTAGAAACTATTCTCCAGTAGATGGTACTGGTCAGATCTTGTTCCTCTTGATGAAAATGTGAATTTTATACCTTTATTACAGTAAAAAAGTTGACCCACAGCTTAAAAAGTATATGTTCTCCTAGGTAATGGAAAACTGACTTCATTCTGAACTTCAGTACTTGCTGGAAGCATTTTTTGTTTTTGTCTATGAAATATAAAAAAAACTCAAAATGCATAAATTATACCAGATGCTTCCTTAATTTACCCTAGTGAAATAATTTTGATGGGTGGTTACGAATCTGTAAGTAATGTTTACTTCTGAAATGTCATAATTGCTTTTGGAACTATTTGGGGCATTTTGAATTGTATCTGGGTTTTTTTGTAATATGGAATTATATTGCCATTTTATGAAGTGGCATCTTTTTGATGCATGAAGGTTCTGGTATTATTAAAAAGTAGTTCATTTTTAAAACTCTCTTGAACACTCAGTTTATAATCTGTGATTAATTTGCTTTTATTTTAACCCCTAAACATTAACCAGATTGAGTAATATTTGTTTTCATATGTGGTTTACCCTATGGTTGTATGGCCTGACTTTCTTAATAGCTAAATCGGTGCAACTAACCTTTGGATAGAGAGCTACCTTGTAGAAAATGGATCAAGCAATTGAATGGAATAATCATATTTTTAACTTCTGATATATACTAAAGATTACAAAAGTTTTCCTAGGAGCCAGATATCAAATTAATTATATAAAGATTGTGTCTGTTAGAATGATTTGTTCATGTGGAGTGTTGTATGGATGATAGCTACAACAAATTACATTAGTGCAGTTATGATTGTTGGTCAGGTAAGACATAGATCAGGTAGGTAACTGGCTGCACCAAAATATAATGGGGATACAAATCTCCTGAGTGTCTTGATAAAATCTCAACCATGATTAAGAATTTCTTGGTTAATAGCCAAGATGCCACATTTCTAACAAGCTTTTCATTGACATCCCTGGTACTGGCCCATTGACCACACTAAGAGAAGGAAGGTCAGACAGTATTACAAAGAATTCAAACAATGTGCACAGTATCTTCACCAACCCAGTGAGCAGGGAAAAATAATAATTTAATAAGTAAATGTGGCAAAATACAAACTGTGTTCCATCTTCTTGGTACAATTCTAGTGTTTGTCCAGAGAGTTTGTTTCTGGATGTGAATAATAATATAAAAACTCTATTCTTCATATGCAATAGCATTATTAACTTTCTTTTAGGCATGGCTTCAATCATTCATGTGAAAATAGGCCATGAAGAAATGTCATTATCATTTTCAAAAGAAGGATCAAAGATATTATCACAAACTATAGTCCTATAGACCAATAAGATTAATCTAACTTCTAGACACAATGCTAGAATAGTTATGAAGGGGCTAGCTTGTAAGTGCCTAAGAAAAATTAGCCACAGAAATAAAACTTCCTAAGTTTCTACTAAGCACAATTTATGTTCTAATAGCTGAGTCTCTTAGGCAGTAGATACTTCTAGTCTAGATTTCCACAAAATATTTGCCAAGGTCCTGCTAATTGAATTTGAGAAAAAAATATAAAAACATAAACTAAATAATTTAAGTGTGTTTTCACTGATTAACATTTGAATAATCATATCAAAATAAAGCTGATTAATTGATTAAAGTACATTGGGTAGAAATTCCTAAGGTTGGACTAATAGGGTATCTGTATTCCTCTTTATCTCATAGTTTTACTAATATACAATCCTCCCTTGAGGTCTGTGATGGATTGGTCTTAAGACCTCCCATGAATATCAAAATGTCTGGATACTCAAGTTCCAGATATAAAATGGTGTAGTATTTGAATATAACTTATGAGCATCTCCCATACAGTTTATCTCTAGATTACTTATAACATCTAATACAATGTAAATGCTGTATAAATAGCTGTTGCACTGTATTTTTTAGGGAATAATGACAAGAAAAATGATGTTAGTTCAGTACAGACAATTTTTTTTCTAATTATCTTTTATCCTCAGGTTTTTTTTTTTAATCCATTGATGTAGGAACCAAAGATATGGATGTCTGACTGTATTAGACAATTATAATTAAGAGACATTGACATCTAGATTTTACATACTGTTGAGCTGTGAGAAATAACAAAGATGTTGACAAGCTGAGTGACAAATCATGTATTGAACATGTGTAAAAGTCAGTGAATGCTTTTCTCCTAAGGTCTTTAGCTTATGGTCTATTATAAATTTTAAGTATATAAACTCATAAAAGAAGATGCAAAATTTTCTATAAAAGTTATCGGATTCTCAAAGGGGTCTGTGTGTTTTAATTATTAAGAATTACTGTTTATAGTGAGATAGTAAAGAAGTTCTTCATGAAAGAATAGACCTCAGCTTGTCCCTGAAATTCAGGTGCAGGTGGACAGATGGATAGGGTGGAAAGCAGATAGTGCTTATTTACTTTAGAAAAGATTAAGAGGAATAGCATAAAGGAAGGTATAGAATGAAAATGTGCATTGCCTGGAAAGAAATATGAAAGAGGCTTTTCATGAAGGATGAAATGGTTGTGTTGAAGTGAGGCAAAACAAAAGTTTAGAGAAATCCTGCTATTATTAAAATGTTCAATTTCATTTTGTAGCTATAAATTTATTTACTATTCATGTACTATTATTTTTAATATAGTTAATAAACCTTTGAACCACCTTTGTAAAAGAATGAGACTCTAATTGAATAAATGATACAAGATATATATATATATATATATTTTTTTTTTTTTTTTTTTTTTTTTTTTTTCTTCAAGAGGTACCAGTTCCATGGTGGAAGAGGATTGTTGGTACTTCAGTCTCAGGGTCAAAGGCAGGGACAAGGAGTTAGTGAATGCCCTGCCTCACATGGCTACATACCTGGAGACACTGGTGAGTTCAATTGTCTTCTTACCTCCATTTTCTTTCAACATTCTCACTGACCTTTTTTGGCTTTCCTCAGTGGAATGAAATCAAACTGTATTGGGAGGACTGTGGATGTGCATATATGCGTGTGTGTGTGCACACGCACACACGCTGAGTGAAGTACAGACTCTAAATCAGAAATGGCACATTAGAAAAAATAAGTATAGTAAAATGAGTAAAATATATTCTCATTCACAATTTCCTAGGGGCCCCTTGGTTGTTAATTGAAACTTTTGTCTACTTTATTGAACAATAAAAGCGGCAGCAACTACTCCCACGTGTCCTTCAGTATTAAAACAAGGATAAAGGACTCCTGGCAAAGGTAACAGAAATTAATGTGGTGAGCCAAGCTATCAAACACTGCGATATATGAATAGCCTGATATTTCTATAATGCTGTCTTATGATTGGAAATGTTATCGCTTCTATTGAATCAATAGAAAATATTAAGGCTTCACAGAACCCCAATTACAAACTAAAGCTAGAAGGTTAAAATCTGGGAGCAGCAGAGATAGAAACAATCTCTATGGTCATACTTCCTGACAAGTAAATGTCAGAAACATAACGCCTTCGCCTGGTCTCAGCATGGAGCAGATGTAAAAGAGTGATTGTAAGGCTGCCTCAAGTCAAATCACCTGTCATCTCAGCTTTGACAAGGCATTACTTTTGTTTTATGCATCTATTAACCTTGAACTATCAGCATTTGTTTTAATGTTCCAGTCTGAAGTGACCTAAATGTTCTCTCTTGCACATGGGATCTGTGAGAGAAAGGAGCATGTAGCCTGAGTCAAGGCTGGTCTTTATGGGCAGGCAGAGAGTGCATGATCAGAAGGAGTACCTTCCTCCCAAAGGCCCTGCTTGCAAGTCTGCCATTAACCAGGCATTTGTTTGTGTTGTAGAGGGTTGCCCTTTTCCTAAGATTCCCCTGTGGGAATGCAAATATCATGTCCTTAAAGAGATAGTTACCAAATGACCTATTTAAAAGAGGTCCTTGGAGGAGTCAGTAGCAGCAGAGGGGCAGAAAGAAGAACGGAATTCCGTTTCTCATTGCAGAAGATGATGTGGAGAGATTAAGAAAATTGACTTTGCCCTGAATCCCAAGGTTTTCCTATTCCATTTCTCTTTTCACTTTTGCTAGATCTCACATATTAGATTTTTACATCTCCCACATTAGCTTGGCCGGCTTCCTTTAAAGAATGTTCATCGATGGAGCTGGAACATACTCTTCTTAGCATAGTATCACAAGAACGGAAGAAAAAGTATCCAATGTATCCTACTATGAAGCTAAACTATAGCTTGCACATGAAGGCTATAACCCAACTATACCACAAGACTATGAGGAAAGGACCAAGGAAGGGGAAGGGAGGGGGGAGGTTTGAGTGGAGGGAGGATGATTGGTTGGGCCACATCTATGGTACATATTTTTATCTATAATAAAAAAATAATAATAAATAAAAAATAAATAAATAAATAAATAAATAAAACTCTGAGAAAAGAAATAGCTGAAGATGTTAACAAATGGAAAAATATACCATGCTCATGGCTGGGAAGAATCAACATTGTTAAAATGTCTATACTACCTAAAACAATTTACAGATTTAACACGATCCCTATTAAAGCACATCTCCCATATTTCAAAGATCTGGAAAAATTAGTACTTCGTTTTATACGGAAACAGAAAAAACCTCGAATAGCCAGGACATTACTCAGAAATAAAAACAGATTGGGAGGACTCATGCTTCCAGACTTCAGACATTATTATAAATCGAAAGTGATCAAAACAGCATGGTACTGGCACAAAAACAGAGAGGTAGATGTATGGAACAGAATTGAAAACCAATAGGTGAACCTCAGACACTTACCATCATTTGATTTTTGATAAGCCTATTGAAAATATAAATTGGGAAAAAGATTCCCTATTCAATAAATGGTGCTGTATGAATTGGTTGGCAACTTGTAGAAGACTGAAACTGGACCCACACCTTTCTCCTCTAACAAAAATTGACTCTCACTGGTTAAAGGACTTAAACTTAAGACATGAAACTATAAATATTCTTAGACAGAGTGCAGGGGAAACACTT